>JASGCC010000055.1:235135-540274 GCA_030067915.1 Hydractinia echinata | reverse complement strand
ACGCTCTCTTCATCACGTCCCACAAGACTATTACTAATTTCCTCTGGAATAGCAGTCACGTTGAGCAGGTAGGGGCGAGATGTGGTCAAAACCTCCTCGAATAACACCCAACCCGGTGTCATTGTCAAGAAGGACAAAGCAGACGAAGGATGTATAAAGTAGTGTTCCTCGTTATCACCTAACCGATAGTACCCTCCTCGCTGATGACCAGAATAATAGGCAAGATTTCTCTTGAAACATCGAAACAGCATTTTCGGCACCTTATCACTTACGAGAGACATATCGTTAAAATCATCGTCAAACTCGATGTCACAAAATTTGCTCAGGCTACTTCTCATCTCGTTGACTAGTTCACGAGTAAAACGTAATGTTTTTGCGTTCATACTGTTCGTTGTACACCATTTATTTTTGCTGCGATCGTCTATACTTAGCCATTCTTTATACACTTCCAACAAGGTTAAAACGTCACCGAAACTGCTGCAGAACCTCGTCTTCAAGCGATCAGCAATCTGTTTCTCCTCGTTAGATCCAGCACGAAAGAAAACATTACCACCCACGGAACAAATGGCTGCGATGATCACTGCTTCCAACGGGAAATCGCCTTCGATACCCAACGTGACAAACTTAGCTAACTTTGGTTCGATGGAAAGCGCAGCCATCTTTTCCCCCGTTTCTGTCAAGCAATTACCTCTCACGGCATCTAACTTTATTAGTTCCTTCAAAGCCGACTCTAGGGCGTGTTTGGGCGGCGATTCAACAAAGTCATAATGCAGAGGATCTTCCACACCAAATTGAAACAACTTCAACAATGCTAGACCGAGATTTTCTCGCAGGATTTCTGGTAGCATTATATCTTCCATCTCATCGAATTCGTCCTCAGTGTACAGTCTGTAGCATTTACCTTCCTGGGTACGCCCTGCGCGCCCCATCCTCTGTTCAGCAGAACTTTTTGAGATTGGCCCAATTCTTAAAGAACTTGAATTTTTCTTAGCATCGAAATGCTTCTCTTTGACCATGCCGGTATCTATTACGTAACGAATACCAGGAATGGTTATAGATGTCTCAGCACTGTTTGTTGCAAACACAATTTTTCGTTTGCCATCCGGGGCTGCATCGAAGACTAGTTGTTGTTCTTCTTGCTTCAGTCTTCCATGTAGCACCAGACAAGAAGTTTTATTTTGTAAACTTCGATCGTTGCTCAGTCTCTCTTGTGCTTTCTCAGTTTCCAATGGTGTTGTTAAAAACACGAGTATATCACCAGCGTGCTCCTCCTGGTGGACCTGCTTAGCTTTCTCTACGGCTGCCTCCAAATAGCTCTGTCGTTTGCTCACCTCTTCCCAATAAACCCCAACCGGAAACGTGCGGCCTGCTACGTGAATTCTCGAAGCCATCCCTTGAAAGTAAAGCTCAAAAACGGTAGGATCTATGGTGGCTGACGAAATGATTAAGCGCAACTCCGGTCTTTCCTTTAACGCTTGTTTGATCATTGCAAGTAAGAGGTCTGTAGCGATACTTCGTTCATGTGCTTCGTCAATAATAATACATTTGTACTTCGTAAGTCTACGATCCCTAAGACATTCATTGAGTAATACCTGATCCGTCATAAACAGGATGGAAGTTGTCTGTCCTTTCTTTTTACTCATGCCAACAGAGTAGCCAACCCTTTCTCCAACTTTTGTTTTCATTTCGTCTGCAACACGTTTAGCCAAGCTTAACGCCGCAACTTTGCGAGGTTGTGTGCACACAATCGCGCCACTTGTAGCGTAGCCAACTTGGTAAAGGTACTGCACGACTTGTGTGCTTTTACCCGAACCGGTTTCGGCCGTTAGAATCGTCACTTGATGATTGCTTATACTTCCAATGATTTCGGACCTTTTAGAATATATAGGTAACGCCGCATTTAAGCGTTGACACTCTAGGCTGACATTCAAGGCCAATTCTTGCAATTGTTTCAATTTTGTGACGGGTTCGGGTACGCGAAGAAACTCATCTTGAATCATTTTAACGGTATCAAAAAATTCTAACTTTTGATCAGTTAGCTCCTTAACAACTTTTTCTTTTGCAGTAACTAGCTGCAATGTAGACGTTAGTTGATCAAGTGTTTGGTTTTTCATTTTCTTTCTCTCCTCTACTTGCCGTAACTCTTCTTTTGCCTGTTCCAACTTTTGCTCGTGTTGCGCCGAAGCATCGTCCACTTGTTGAATTATTTCCTTCCAAAGGTGGTTGACTTTGTTTTGCGCCGTCCGATGCAGTTCATCCTCATTTTTTTTAACACCGAAAAATCAAGAACATACAATAAATGTGGAGTTGGGAAGATAATGTGCAGGATTACTTATACCAATATATATCTCACATATGCACCGTTGTACCTATAACATAGGCTGATGATGGACTTAGTTCCGAAACCGGGCTCCGTTGGGCAAGTGCCTGTCTGGGGTGCTAAGAGCTTAACAAGTGCGGCAAATTTGATTGGTCAGGTTGGTACTTAAGCTCTGATTGTGCATCATTCGGTGATATCTCGTTGGTGTGTGTTAGTAGAAAGGTATGTCGCAAGGAGGACATACGCCTCGCCCTCGTGGTATATCGCAAGGAGGTAGTATCCTCGCCTCGTCTACTACATTTGCTAGCGAGATAGCATCGGATCGATAGCACAGTCGGTAGAGCAATCGCCCGGCAAGTCCCGCTCGATCCATCATCTTTGCAGCACTTGGGAAAATAATGTGCAGGATTACTTATACCAATATAAATGTGGAGTCATTAAATAATGCTAGGATCTATGTTTGAAAAATCTTTTTTTGAAGCCCAATAAAGAGAAGTGAGGAAAAAAATGTCCTTGGAATATGCTTCGACATTCACAAGACAGGCTAATCAAGCAATAATAACCATCACACAAACCTGCATTACGCAAATCAGTGCAACTTTTCCCAACATTGGACGCCTTTACAATACCTGCATTACGCAAATCAGTGCAACTTTTCCCAACATTGGACGCCTTCACAATATCTCTATTACTCAAATCAGTGCAACTTTTCCCAACATCGGACGCCCCAACAAAAAACGCCTTCTTTATTCTACAGTCTCTGCTCAGCGTACACGAGACGAATTTTGCAACTTTCCGTTTTGACATGTGAACCAAAGTGAATCTTTCGTTACTTGTCAAAGTATATTCTTTTTTTCCAAGCACACCCTTCAGAATTTTCTTTCCATTTTTGTTACTTATCCCATCTTTAAATATAACTTTCACATCGTAGGATATCTTTTCTTCCCCTGCGAACAAGATAGGTTTGAAGTCATTTAAAGTGACTAAGTGCACAGAAGTTCATTTAGAAGAATTCATGAAAACGAGGTTGACCGTTATAAATTTAATTGGAGCTTAAAACGTTCTTAATAATTTGAACCATCTATGTCTTTTTAAAAACTAGATCCACGAAAGGAATAACTTTTATAAGCAACACCAAAATTTAGGTCGAGGCTTGCTTAGTCATTGCTTGTGTCTTTCTACTGGGAATGAGAAATTCAAGTGTTTTCTTGCGCAGTTAGGCTAGCGTAACAATCAATTTGAACTTTAGTTTAATCACGTTTTTTTCGTTTGTATGAAGTGCAAGTGAGTCTTAAAACTATTACTGCCGTTTTTATAATCAAGGTTTTCGTCCTTTTTAACAGAACGAACGAAGGAAAAACACCAACCGTACTAAATCATCCCTACCCCATCAACCTGCTCTATATATTTTTTTTATAACTTTTTTTCCATTCTAAACATCCTGAATTTAACCTCTCCTTTCCAGCTCCTTCCGGCTATTAAAAATATCGACTCCTTCCTCCCGCGTACCCCTTCTATTAGGCACCAAGGAGTTAAAACCGCATTACTCATGACCACAAGACCACATCCAACGCATCAACCATTATCACATTAACAAATCATCAATAACCACAACCATTTCAACTAAGACCACATTAAACATGAACACATCTGTCAGTGCCAGACTACGACACTAACACAATAACAACAGCAAAAACAAATAAAAACAAAAATCGGTGTTAGGCCGTGGAAAAGTTGCACGGGGGATTACCCGTCGTACATATTATCCGAATCGCTCTTTCGTGCATCTTTGCGCGCCTGTTAGCATGAAGTTATGAAATCTACTTGGACGGGGGTTGTTTATGATTGTAGGTGCGATTATTATGGCGTTTTCGATTACGTTTGCGATTCGATTTTTAACTTGAGTCACATAACTATATTATTGACAAAATCGTCCCTACCTTTAACTGTTACCGGGGATTAGTTTTTTTTCATCGTCCGGGTACCATGTGAACCCGGGTTATTGTTTTCAACTGTGTGGAAACTCACATCCAGACTGCTGCTAATGCTAGGATTGCAGTATTTTTTCCAGACTGTTTTTGATAACAGCTTTACAAACTTCAAATTCTGGTATCATTCGGATACGGAGACCTTGTAGGAACAAAATAAAAAAATTTACAGTTTTTGGAGAATTGAAGGACTTTCTTTAAAAAAAAATCCTGGTTTTTATAGGAGTGTATTCCATTTTCAGGCATCTCAAAGAGTTCAAGGAGTAGTGACCCACCCTGAACATTGTTTCGATTTAATCATTATATAGATTCGGTTACCTCCACTTTGAGAGAGAATGTCTACATGGGATTTCAGTATAATAAACCACAAAATCTACAAATTCAATAAACATACTTACTTACATAACATACTTTGTACAAACATACACAAACATACTTTGTATAGAAACTCAGCAGACTATTTATCAGTACACTTGATAACTTGTGATTTCTTGAGTAAATCTTTCAGTTCGTTGGCCACTTCGTATTGGCTTACATCAAAAAGTGACTCAAAAGTTCGCTTTTTTTATGTCTTGTAAATATTTTATTCTCTCTTTGGAAGAAGAAAAAATCTCTCCCTACTCAGTTTGTATCGTTAAGAAAGTTAAAAAAAAACAGAAAAAAAGAAAATCGAAATCTAAGATGTTTACTTTTTTAAAGCATCTTCTACTGTCGCTCTCCACTCCTTTTCTTCTCGTGTCTCGTTCTTTTCGATCCATAGTTTTTATTCCAACACAATCATTTCCTTTGATGTTAGACAATCCAGCATATATCTATCAAATTGTTGCGCAATATAAATCTCTCCTGCAGCAGATTGAATGGCTGGTTTGATGTAGTCGAACTAATGTAGAATTGAACTGGTAAAAACATGTTAATCTTGCAACTTGCAAACATACAGCAGGGTGATGAAGCGGTCGCATTAAAAGAATGCAAGGGAACAGTAAATGCAGCTAAAGGCAGTTTAATAATATCTTATTTATTATTATATAAAATGTACCCCAAGGAGGCACAAACGAACAAACCTATTTCTTAAATTTTCGCAGGAATGTACTTTGCTGGTAATTGATTATTTTACTTTGCCATACCGTAAATCCACGGCGCGGCGCTTAATCAAAACTCGACTTTTTGGTGCGGCGCTTAATCGAGGGCGGCGCTTATTCAAAAACTAAAGAAATCAGACAGATCCATCTTTTCTCTTTTATTAAAAAAATAGATTGACAATCAATGAAACTAGCAAATGTCCACATTCTCATCTTCATCCCCTTCCTCGTCAGGATCAATGAGCTGGACTGGCTCATACGCATCTTCAACATCAGATTCACTGGTCTGGAAGGGGTTACTTTGAGGTTCTTCGAGGATCGAGAGTTGTGTTCGCAAAAGTTCTCGGCCTTGGGCGCATGGCTGTTGATCTTTGAAGCAATGGATGCATTCGTCAGATGACCCATACGTTGGTAGATTCAGGCCGCAATGCAAGAAGGAATCCTTGATTAGACTCGAGGGAAGTGCTGCCCAAGCATCAAGAATCCACTTTATGATCGTTCTTCTGGGCGGTGCTTTCAAATTTCCTCCCTCTGTCTCATTATTGATCCCTCTTCTGCCAACCAGTCATCGTAACGTTCTGTACATTCTGCTTTGAAGGTCTTGTTCCAAGACACATCTGGCGCTTGTATGTATTTAGTACATCCACCTGGCACAATAGCAACATCAATTTTTACTGTGTCTTCAATGTGGCATTCGTATGAATCCCATGCTAAAATCTGCGTTGAAAGGAAAAAGTCCCGGGTACATTTTCAACCCAGACATGGGTTAACTCAGTGTTCATCCAAGCATTGGGGGGAACTTGCAATAACAGATTGACTTTTGAAGTCTTGAGAGAGGACTTTGGTTGCTCTAACAACAGCCCCTCTTAAAAACAATCATTGGCTTAAGTTTTGTCCCATCTGCCTTTGCTGCCAACAAACAGACACGCGTGATTTTTCGTGTCCTGTACTTTTAATTGTGATTGTTTTTTTTGCCAGACGCATCAACGGTTGTTTGTGAAACCATGTCACTCCATACGGGAGTCTCATCCATTGCAATTATTTGGGAAGCTTGGTAGTTATGTGCTTTTTGCATTCGACGTTTTTGGATAACGTAAGATACAAGTTTAGCAATAAGCTTTCCAGGATCCTTCTAAACTACAGACGTCTTTCTTCTTAGTGACAAGTTATTACGGCGAGAATTCCTTCAGAAGTGCTCATTTCCTGATGCAGTAATTGTGGTTTTTTCATTATAAGCTTTCTCGATACTCTAAGTCCTGATGCTCGCGGAATTGTTATCCAGTCCATGATACGCTCTTCAAGGTTGGTACTTAAAGGCTTCGCACCACCACCATCTAATCGTTTTCTTGTTTCACTGTTTTTTCAAAGAAACAAGGGTGGATATCTCCGCCTTGTTTTTTCTCCACTCTCTAATTCTTTTTTCGTCTACTCCATACTTTTCGCCTAGCTGGTCTGTTACCATGGATTTCAGCATAATTTACAGCTTCTATTTTCATTTTTACAGGATAAGAATGAACATTTTTCCCCTTATGAGACATCTCTAATTCGTTTGTATCTGCCATTTTTGATGTGGAGATTTTCGACTTGAACGTGTTTTTGGTAAAAGAGAAGGAAAACAAAACATTCGATTTTCGAATGACAATTCGATCGAATGTGTACAATAACAAAAGAGAAAAAATCAAACAAAGTACAGTGGGGTCAAGAAGAAAAACATGGCAAGGTTACAGCCTGTTAGTTTTGCAATGATGTACAGAATAGAATTCTATACAAACATTCGTGGACATCATGTCTACAAAGCAAGCTCGACGCCTGAAATCGGGGAACAATTGATCTGTTTTCAAGACAACCGCAGTGAAGCTCTTGAGTACGACAAGCACGCCATTGGGGTTTACAAAAAAGTTGATAAACCAGACGCAAAACTTGTTAGACATATCCCAATCGAATGTTCGTCCTTATTGGACTATTTTCTAAAAGCAAACAGTTCAAACAAAATGACTGTAACTGTGGAAGGAAAAAGAAAGCGCGAGATCGGGTTGGTTGTTCCAGAAAAGTTCATCTGCTTTACCAAACAACTACGTGATGCTAACATTCTACATCATGAACTGATAAAGAAGAAAACTAATATAGTCACTTTGAAATTGATAAGATATCTTTTGACATGAAAAAATGGCCAAGAATTGGTCCACTATAAAATATAACGTTTTAGTCTTATCGAACCCCCTTTATGAATTAATGCTTCGAATAAGCGCCGCATTTACAGTCTAAGGTGCGGCGCTTATCCGAGGGCGGCGCTTAATCAAGGATTAACGGTATGGTAAATCACCAATGATTTTTTAAACTTCTTTTCATAGGTTAAATGTTTTGATACGTAAACATTTATTAAATTATAGCATAGGTAAAGATTTCAAGCAGAAAACTATTTGCAAAGATGGAAGTTAAATTTTTTAAAAAAAACATCACCAAGGTTTAGTTAAATCAAATCATTATAATGTTAAAAAAAATGCAGCTCAAACACGCACCTGTCCCTTTGAAAGGGAAACAAACGTTTTTCTATGCAACAATTTTCATACGATCTGTGTTGAGGTGAAATAAAAATTCTTGATCTTCAAACTCTTTTACAGCAATGGGTGGAAGATAGCTAAAAAATTAAACTGACATGAATACCGTCTTCGTAAATGTTTGCATACATAATTCCATTTTTTTTGAGATTAACTACCAGGAATCTTCGTCAAGCGTGATTCTCTATGTTTTGTTGATAAAATAGAATGGTTCATTCACAAGTTTAAGGTTTTCTCTTTCAAAGCTCTATAGGTCAATTCTAACCTTTTCTCTTCGGGATATTGACTGTCAATGGAAATGACATCAATAAAAAATTCTGGTGTGACTATTGGTACTCCAGATGCCAGTGCACAAGTGAGCTGAAAGTGAGAAAAGGACATAATGCTTTAAATCTAGAATAAACGGATTAAAAAAACATAATGGTTATTTAATTTCTTCATAATCACGAGGATAGTAGTTCAGTCCACAGCATAGGTAAAATGTAAAAAATATTTGGAAATAATAGTATTATTCTAGCTATGAAAATAATGTCAAAATAAAATCGAACAGTAGGGTGCAAGAAGCATGAAATAAATATTTGAACTGAAGTATTTACTTTTAGTTTTAAATTAATCTTGCTCATAACCAAATGGGTAACATTCTTTGACCAACAATCAACATAAGTGCCTCCTAAATATATGAGAAGACAGTAACAACCCTTGTTAAATAATTTGAAACAAAGCTTTAAATGGTTTTTAAAACTTACCTATTAAAAGAAGATTTTCTTTCAACTTGTTTAACACATGTGGCTCCGTAATACATGATGTGACTACATGGCGAGCTGTTTCAAATCTATTGTAAATAAATAAAAAAATTTGCTCTTAAAGAGCGGGAAAAAACTTGAACAATTATTCAATGAGAAATAAAAAAAATTATCACTTGCTTTTCACATATTCAAACTACTTCAAAATTATCTTACATTTGGGAGTGAATGCAGCAAAGTCATGGTTGGTAGCATTGAAGTTTAGTGTGACCTTGTAGTTGGTCGATGACGATGATCAATGCTGACAGAAATTATAAATACCAATATTTACCTAAATGTATAGCTTTGCATTCCTAGCTGTATAGTGTCACCCTCATTTAAAATAACTGAATTATTTTGTAGAGAGTTACTTCCAACTGTTGTGCCATACTTTGACATATCCCGTAATATTACTTCAGCCCTTACTGCAGCACCTTCAAGCTGAAACGAAAACATGCACATGAAAAGATAACTTCCAACACTATGTCTTTCATGAGGTTGGGATTGTGGTGAAAATCTTTTGGACTGTAGGATTAAAAAATAATTAAACATTGCACTGTTTTTCATTATAAAATAAAAATATAGCATATCTTTTGCGTAGATTAGCCAATCAAACTATAAGAATTATAATAATGCATAATATTGAATAACTTTTTTGTTTGTCTTCTTTATTTGTTTAAGACAAAACGTAACTGTAGCCATGGTAATACTGAATTGGTCCATGTGGAAATCATAACAGTAGCAAAAATTGGTTCATAATTTTTCACTTCCATATTCAAAATAAATAATAAATAAAATTAACATCATTGTATAGATAACTTATCTGGTTTTCAGAAAAAATATATTTTTATATGGAAATATTGTAAAAAGAGGAAATTTTTGTATTATACTTAGCATAAAGTATTTAAGTGGTACAACTCCCTAGATAAGTAAGCAAGCATGTAGAAGTTTAATAATTTTTTTACTTTACCTTTCCTTCGTCTTCACATATAAACATCGCATGTTTCCAGCTGATGCCATTACCTTCAGGAAGGATGAAATGATTGCTACCTACAAAAAATGCATTCTAAAGCAAGGCACACTAAATACTTTTATAAAATGTATTGAACACTCCATGAATTTTTTGGTGGTTGCTTGTCCTTACATAGCATTCAAGTGAATACTGGTTTCCAAGGTATTGTTTTGCAACTGCTTATGTGAATCTTATTCTATGCCAACATGTTTCTTAAATAGATTTTGTTACATTGCACAAAAATTAAATAATTTTTCACATAAATGCAACATGAGATAATAAAGTTTGTAATATTTGAACCTCTTTTTGGTGTAGCATCTAGTAGGTTTTCTAGTAGTAGGTTTTTTCGGATTGGTCTAAGCAATGTGCCCTGGGAATACCACATGTAAGCAGTGATTCAGCAATTATTGAGTGTGAAACATTTTAAAAACTTTTTAAATTAAACACAAATACATTGGAAATTTGTTTGTTATTACTATTTACAGGATTAATTCTTGTCAGGCAAATTATTACAGGACACAGCTATCAATAAGGAATAAATATATATTTTTTTTTTAGCAGTTTATTTTTTAAAATATAGCCATTTTACCCGGCAGTTTTTCCATCCATATTCTATAATCATGTTATGAATTGTAAGAAAATACAAATTCTTGACTGTTTCTTGAACAGCACCAACTGAATAATATTCAGTAGATGAAAAATAGACCTTTGTAGACATATAGGGCAACTAAATAGCCTTTAGCTTGTCACACCCAACGGCATGTCTCCATTATGTTGGTATGAGCTAATATCAGAAATAATTATTACTATTAAAGATTTTGCATCAAACCAAATATATAACCAAGATTTTAAGTCCTGAATTGTAAAAATTGAAAAATTTACTTTGACAAATTTGAAGATTGCATATCTAGTACAGAAAGATTGTAAAAATGGAAAGAGTACAAATAATTGCATGTGGATGTGATATGCAAAATTGAAACCCTCTTTGAATAACATAATGGATGTGATAATAAAGTTACTCTAGTCAATGCTTATAACTTGTTTGCCCCATGAGTTATAAGCTATGAGGGGTGGAGTTCCTAATTATATCCATGGTATTCCATGGATCCATGTCAAAAACAACTTATATTTATAATTTTTTTCAAGCTTTAATGACTGGACAATTAGGATAAGGATTCAGTGAATAAAACTGCTGCCAATTTTATTTTTATAAAAAAGTTTTGAACTGATTTTGTTTTCCTTTAGGATTTTTGTTTTTGAATGGCAGTCTAGTCTAAAGTAAATATAAGAAGACATAATTAATTCATACAAAAGGACCACAGATACAAGGCTTACCATCAAAACCTATAGTATAGGTTTTTCCAGAAAGCAATCGAAAACAATTTCCTCGACCTATAAACAAAAAAAAAATCTATAGGTATTTATACTTCTTAAAAGTTATTTTCCCTTCATACCATACAAAAAATATCATTTTTAATGCAGTAATCACTTTAATTTTCTTAGTTCCTTAACTTTCTTCTGTTATAATAATATGCTAAATATGCCTATAAATAAAACTACCAAACGAGGTTAAATCTTAGCCTTTCAAAGGAGACGTTGTTTTCCTTCTAAAGGATGTGTGTAAGTTAAAAAAAACTCTTGTTTATTAGCTATTGAAACATTATACCATTACAAAGGTTGTCACCAATAGTATTAAGTTGGTGAAGCAATTCCAGTGTTTTTATAAGGTTGAGGCCAAATAAATTGGAAAAGAATGGAAGTAACTGCATCTCCAGCATGGGTAATTAGGGACCACCTGGCAACAATATGGAACCAATTTTCTAAAGCTAGGCCAAGCCATCTGTTTTGGAACAAATAGGTTAATGACGTCATTAAAAAACCTTTTAGCCTCAAAATCTCTGTAACCGTTCATCAAAAGCACAGGACCCTATACATTTTCTTCATCAGTGATTTTTGATTGATCCTTGTGCATCAATAGTTTAGTGACGATGTCGTAAATATTGAAATGACATTTCTTTCCCATTGTTTTTCTGCCTAGGTGGATTCTCCCGCAGAATTATCTACCTAACCGTTTGTGAAAAGAACACAACCCCTATTTTAATCAAGATCTAGATAATGAACAATTTTTTGAAAAAAGTATAGATATAATTATATATATATTATTTTCCCCAAGGCCACCTTTTCCACCCATATTTTTGAGGTCTGCATAAACCTTCTCACCAAGTAAGATTTAACACAAAAATATATTTCACCATCACTATTCATGTCCCATGTAGTCAGAATACTTAGTATTGTTATTTTGTCAATTAAAATGATATGCACATAGGATGCACACAAAATTTCATTTAAAGGGATCCCGAGGCATAAAATGATGTTGGGCTTATATTATAGAGCTTAAAAAGTTGGTTAAGTTGGTCTTTTTAAATTTTTTAAAAAGCTCTTCTCGTTCTCAAGATATTCACATTTAAAGAATTACAGATTTAATTACGCTGCATAAATTATGATGTCATATCTAAGTAATAAATTTTGATATTTTCTGTCATCATTAATTTTAGACCTGTTAGGGAATATGCAAAAAAATAAGAGGCCTGGGACGAGCAAACGAGTGTCATTTTGTCAAAAAAATTTATGTTAATCAATTCACCTTTATAATATCTATGCATTAATAAAGTTTGAATGCATATCCCTTAAACAGGTCTAAAATAAGTACAAATTGCACTCTCTTGGTAGGAAATAAAAATATAGCATATATTTTGTGTAGATTAGCCAATCAAAGTGCAAGAAAAACTCTAAGCATATGATAAAGCTAGTTATATTACCACTTTGTTCTTTCAAAATCCACATTCTTGGTATGTTTCACTTTTTTGATCAAGAACTTACAGTCCAATCCATTTATATCACACCATGCATGTGATTCCCAATTGTCTGCTTCTTTTGTTTTGTACCTAAAGATAGGGCGTCGCACTTTAGTCATTGAGAACAAAAAATGTAGCTATAAAATAAAAAGAACATGCATCACCTTCGTTTTTCCGATTGATGGCAGTCCACACCAAGTACGTTGACAAGCCTCCAAGTTTGGAACAGCAGAATTGTTTTCATGTTAGATCGAGCCAGAAGAAAAACAACAACCAAAAGTCGATCAAGCATTTAAAAATACATTTTACGGTCAATAATTACCGACTTTTTGGTTTCAGTTTATTGGGCTGCATGGCACGGAATTCCGAGAAATAAATTTCTTCTTTATTTATACTCTTTTGCGTATATAATTAAGACTCTTATGTTTGTGCATAATACACAAAGAACATTAAAAATGTTTTAGATTATTTAGTTTTAATGTATGTGTTGTATAATTTAAGGCCATTTTAGATATTATATTAACAAAATAATGTGATTAAAAGAATTGGACAGAAAAAAATATAAACCTTTTAGGTCAAGATAATACACGAAATTTTACCATGCTATGCTAAATGGAGTCATTGCCCAAATAGATGTAGAACAACACATTTTTAAGATGGCAGAGAAGTAGCATGATGAATTGTTTGGATAGTAATTTTATTTCTGCATATTGACAAATGTTGTGTCGTTCTATGTATTTCAGAATAACCTCCTACCAAAATCTGACGGTTTTTTAATGCCACCCTTTTAAAAAAATACAAAAGGCGACACACACCAGTCTCATCTTTCCACACATCCCAACCATATATGTAAAAGTGAGTTTGAATCTGCTATTCTATTTGCTGTTAGCCCTATGATTAGGTGTTCATTTGGAATTTTAGAAAACTATCCAGCAGCTTCTTTTTAAACACTGGAACATCATCAAATTTTGTACAATTTCTCACTTTGTTATTATTATTATTTTAGCATTATTTTAGCATTGTTTTAACCAGTGCTATACGTGAAGGTACCCAGGGAAATTTGGCGTGCCATCAAAAGCAAAGTTCTACACAGTCATGGAAAACTTTTAAATATGCTGTTACAGTATAAATGAACTACACCTGTTAATTAGGCGACCATTACATCCTACTTAAGTGGCAAAATTCCAAAACTGACACACTTCTTCTAGTGCAGAAAAACGGGGATGTGTGACCAACTTCAATTATTTTAAGCCAATAAAAAATTGATGAAAGGAAAACGTGTTTTTAAAAACTTCCTCGCTTAAATATGCTGTAATATCCATCTTGTTTTCATTCAACTAAAACTGCATGTGCAGGCAAGATGGTGGCAAGTCAATCTTTCCACCGCTTATTTTGATTGTATATATACATTTTAATATGGCTGTTTGCAGGCAAATTAAGATATACCTTGACTGAAAGCATGCTGTCTTATAAACCTTCGCTGAATAAACATGGTTTTATCAACAAAGCTAAATTTTAAGTTATTCCTTCTATTGGTGGCAGTAACCCTTTTAAAAATCGTAAATTTTGTTTTTACATAATTAGTTATGAAAGGTTATTTTCAGACTATATATATATATCCATATTTTTTCTGTTATAACACACTTGTCACGATTTTATAGCTAAAATACTATTATCTTTCACCAAAAATATTCAGCCTCAATAATTCCTCTTTAAAATAAAATTCATGAATAATTAATTAGTTCTGCCGAATATAGTTTAAGTCTATGCGCTTATGAAATTGTACAGAAAGGAATGACGTAATGATTAAAGAGAAACGTTAATAACAACAAAAGATGGCGCATTATGTAGAAATTTAAGACGATCTTCATTATTCTACACTGCACGAGCTTTAACTTTCTATAGCATTTTCGTTTTACTTTAAAATTTTCAGACATGCTTGGTGAACCATGCAGCCATGATACGGTGTGCGGAAATCTTTTTATTCGGAATATTTTACTTTTAACAGTGTTCGATGCATCATGGGATGCTAACAAAGAATCTTTTGAAAAAAAACAAAAGGCTATTGTTAAAAAAACATGAATGGACAAAAAAACTCCGTATATACACCGTTTAACAGGGTTAACCCAAGGTTCATTTAAAAACAGAAGCTGATGAAAAATAACGAGATTATAAAAAGTTGGAGCTCGGTAGAAGCCGATTTTTTTCTTGTTTATGATACATTTTTAAATAGAAATTTGTGCTGACTCAGCAATTTTGGTGTTAAGTTAAAATAATTTTATGTATTAAGGCCTATATTTTTAGGAAATAGTAAAAAAAAATGGTATAAATAAAACACTAAGTAAATAATTCAGCTTTTTGGACAGCTAAAAAAGGGTTATTGCCACAAATACAAAAGACGATGCATCCAGGGAATAAAAGCTGTATATTAGCATATAAAATATAACACAACCAAGTTACGATGTGATTTTCTTTTTGAAGCTATATATTGGATGTTTAATTTGAAGGTAGCATACTAATTATATTGTAACAGCATATTCAAAAGTTTTTCCTGACAGCATTCCGGGTTTTCTAATCTTTTGCACGATTAGAAATAAACCTTAATCCCACGAGAAAACAATTTCACCAAGCCCTTTTTCCACATGATGTCCTGAAGAAAAAATCTTAGATTGTGGATATTATATATTTGCATGTGTTTGTATGTATATACTACTGGTGATAATTACTTATCTACCCACAATCATTTGGAACACGCCCCATCTTAAGACAGGCCAATGTTCGAACAGTGACAAATATGTGGCTTGTCTTAAGACTGGACCACCCAATCTATGTACATAAATGCCTAGAACACTTCTAGAGGACAAAAAAACAAAGAAAATCTAAGGCTGTAGTTGAATTGAAACTTTACTTGCCAAACCAAAAGGCTAAAATATTTTATCAGATATCTGTGATGCCAACTGTAGCTCAGAAAGTGAAAACAATAGGCATGTCATAGAATGTTTGGTTAGTGTCCTTTTGAAGGTCCAGAAAAGGTTCACTTGGTCAGTCGGCCATAAAATAGACAGATGCATTTTTTCAAAAAAAGGTCACATGTTGGGCGCAAGCTTAAAGTCAGCTGCTGCCATCTTTGATCATCCACTCAAACTACTTTGACAATCACGCGAATAGAAGTTTCCTCTTTCTATTGTGTGAGGGAGGGCAGGTTTTAAAATCAGTAGAACAGATTTACACTTTCTTATACGACAAAAACTGGCTACAAAGCATTCAATTGAAAAGATCAAATTTTGTGCATCACCAGATCAAATTGTGCATTTCAAATGCTGGTTTATGCGCAATATTTTCCATGTTATGTTTATATGATAAAGTCTGTTTTTTTAATTTTGAAATTCACATTAAGGTACATGATTTTGAAATTAAATTTGTATATATGAATTTTCTAGAAAAATTGTATAGCAGGCCTATCAATAAGGGGGAGAGCGATTGCTCTTGCTCATGTAAAGACTCTCCCAATTCTGAGAAATGAGAAACTAGCTGAGCCATTACAGCGGCGTACCCAGAATTTACTTGGGGGATACCGTTCACAGCGCTGCAAAATGTTCTTAAATTAGAGTCAGCCTGAGGCGCCACCTGAAAATTTTGATAAATGAGCATTCCAGATCGTCAGAAAATGCATTTCCCAGTGTATGAGTGAAGTCTTCTTGCACGAATAAACATGGTTCTATGGCGCTCGAAATTATGAGCTCGTGAAGAACAACCACACGAATTCATTCGTTTATAAACTCATTCTATTTATTCAGGCTGCTCGCCCAGTCTAAATTATTGTAACCTTGGGCGAGCGATTTATTGCTTGGGTGTTATTTTCTTATTGATAGGCTTGGTATAGCTATGAAAATTTCTATAAGAAAATAATTTTTTGAAGGTTTTGAAAATATTGTTTAGAACAAAATATGATTTTCATTTTGATGACCTCAGAACAAAAACAGAATTGTTTAAGTTTTCCACGATCATGTTTGATGGTTTTAAAACAAAATGATCACAATTTGATGGTTGTAGAATAAAATACAGCCTATTGGAAATTTGTACTTGTATACAATTAAGAAATTTGTCTATACAGACATATGCGATTAAATTTGTATATCTCTTGTAATAATATGAAGAGTGTGTCCGTGTGTCTGTAACAGACAAAGTGGATGTGTTCATGTTTCTTTGAAGTCGCCAGAAAATTTATGTCTTGTTTCTTAATTTTCTAGATGTTACGTCATTACGTCAATACATTTAAACTGACGTCATGACGGATCTTCTTTATTGTTCTTCCTAAGTGAATTTTCCCATGGGCCTTATCAACTAGTATTCATATAAAAGTCCATACGAAATTCATACATGACCCCTTTAGGGCACCCATAAGGTCGTAAACTTCTCAACAAAACAAGGAAGCCCTCTGTCAGAATACTGTGGTTAATAATCTTAAGCTTCCAAGCATGGAACAAAGGGCCATCAACAAAAAAATTTCCAACACAAAATGAACTTTGTCTATTTTAGAGGCATGATTAAAATCTCATTTGAGATATTTCGTTACAGGACTGGTCAGTCAGTCAGCGAGTAAAAACTCAAATATTTGTAAAAAATCTGGCATTTTAAAGCGAAGCACAATAATAATAGTGGATAATGACAACAAGCATATTTGTTGTTGTTCCAGTTTGTCCGACTATGTAAAAAATGGTGATCACAATATTGCATTAATCAGGTGTCTCTAACAATAAATATTTTTGGTGTCTGCCTTTATTGTTTTTGGTTTTTTTTATTGTTCTTTTTCCCCATACTGTTTGGAGAGGGGTTTAAACCTAAGGAACCAAAAATTTTGAATCAAAATTTTGGCATATTGTTAGAACGATTGAGAAAAACTGATAAAAAAAGCACAAATTTGTACACTATTAAAAAGCTTTCCGTGGACGCTTAAACGTTGCCATATTAATATAAATTATAAAAACCGTCAAAAGCAGTAATGTTTTTTAGACCTATTTTTATATTATTTAAAAATAAAATGTATTCTTATGCAAAACATTTTTATTTTCGTTTACGTTTGGAAAGAAAAAGAAATGCATTTAGAGCGAATTCAGATTATTTTTTTGGAACGTTTTTTAAATTATTATAGAATGAAATAGAATGTAAAGAAGACATTTTGGGATGAATTAATGTGATTGTAGAATATTCAGAACAAATTTAATCGTTTTCTTTTTAATAACTCTTTTTCGTATGCTGCATGATTATGATACGTACTGAGTTTTTATATTTATCTATTAGGCACCTGCATGACACAACATAACTTTTGTTCATAATGCGTGATAGTCCCAGTTTAATAACAACATCAGATTAGCTCCATTGATTTATACAATTAGTTATTTAATCTGTAACTATGGTTACTGTAAGACTTGTTTACAATGTGTTGAAAGTCCTGGCCTTGTACATACTGGAACCTGCACGTTGCTTACCCAAATCAAAACAGCAACTCCTGTGCATTTTGTTACTATTTTTACATTACCTTGTAAACTTTTAATTTTTTATTAAGATTGCCACAGGTAGAATCATTGAGGTATGTGATCCACTGCACACACCTACCTAAAATCTTGCGAAATGGTCTGCAGTGTGGTTAAAGTCATATGCCATATGCAAAGAATTAAGATAATGTATAAATTTAATTAATTTTTTTACACTTATAGCTTAATAAGAATAATGGCGTATGACAGGTACCCATTGGAAGTTGATTATTGTGGTCTATGTGGACTTCCGCCAGAGTACTGCGAATTTGGTCCTGAGCCTGAAAAATGTAAAGAATGGTTGAAAGAAAATATTCCGGACTTATATGAGAGTCTTGTTGGAAAAATTGAAGGGCTTTCTGTGGATGGCGATGAAAAGAAAAAAACGGCAAACTAGAGGTGGTAAAGCAAACAAATTGATAAAGAAAAAAACATCGGTGAAGAAAGTAGTCTTGACCAGAGAAACCCGAAGCAAGAAAAAGTGCGTAACCATTGTTAAGGGTATGTCAACGTTCTCAATTGATCCAAAGAAGGCTGCCAAGGCGTTTGCAAATAGATTTTCCTGTGGTTCATCAGTGACAGGTGATGATGAAATTGTAATTCAAGGTGATGTGGCAGATGATTTGATTGACTTCATACAAGAAAAATGGTCTGAAATAGAAGAAGAATGCATTGAAGATAATACTTAAAGGTTCCATTTAGAAGCACACAAGATAACGCGAGCATGTAGAAAGATAAAATGGATACCTTCTGATCTTTTGTTTGCCAGTACCTTTTTTACATGTGTGAAATGTTATTTTGAGATGTGCTCTGAATATACAAATAGAAATAATTATAGGTGCTTTTCTATTATGTATACATTTTTATTATGTAGTCCTGAAATTTCTCAAGACCAATAAAATTTGTTCTGTTTTTTTCGGGAGCATAATAAACCCTACCTAAAATGAGTTGTTTTATGTTTTTGTCACAAAAAGGATCCATTTTTTAAGCCCCCTTGTTCTGGGTCCAAAGGTAATTCAAATTTTCTATTATAATTACATTTACATGGTATTGAGCTTTCAAAAACATTTGGTCTTTAAATTCTACAGTTATTTTTACAGTCTTACATTATATATTATTATAATAAAATATATATAGCTGAAGAAAATGTTTTGACTGAATAAACAATTCCTGGCAAAAACTTTATTTTTATCAAATTTCATAGATATTATGAAAATACTATTCTCATGACGCCAATAAATAAATAATAACAATAATATCAAATGAATACAATATTTTGCAATACGCTCTGTAACATTGGTTGGAAAAAAATAATTTTGTGTTCAATATTTAATAAAAGTAATAATACTCATTTGATTTTTCTTAAATTTTTTTCTTCTCTTTTGGCAAAAGCAATAAAAATTTATATGGACTACTAGGGTGTTAGTTAGAACTTCGAAATTGTAGCTGTTGGGAATTTCTGTAAAAAAAATTAAATTTATGATCTCAGATGCACTGAAACAATTTGACATTAATTCTTTTTAACATCAATCAAAGATTGCAAGTCATTATTGTGTTTTCTAATTCACCTACTACCATTTTAAACTCTTTGATTTGATTGATGGCAAGTAGAAGTATGGCCATTTTAAATGATGTAGAGAATGAAACAATGCATAATGCAGCCATGCAACAAAACTTTGCTTTGATGAATAAAAAATAAAAATGTTTATCCAATGAATGAATTTTGGGCTGACGTAATCCGAGAAACGAACACATCAGCTAGATAACCGGTAGGCTAACTAACACCCTGACTACTTATGAAGAATAAAAATTGTACTCAAAGGAGGTACATGATGATGTATTATAAACATGGTAGTTTTCAGATACAAGTATTTCCATTTTTTGTGATATCACATATACATCAAAATATTAGAGCTTTTATAAACAGAAATATAAATTTAATAAAATTGACTTGTCTCAACAGGATGTTTACAACTCATTTTAATTAGTTTGCAAAGCCACTATTGTAATAGTACCACAAAAATGTTACCTAAAATTATGCCTTACATTAACATTTTTTCGCTTCAATTTAATAATAATAACAAAGGAATAACAAAGTAAAAAAAAAAAAAAGATTTGATTATCTTGTTTTTCTAAGAAAATTTATATTTCAGGTCAGATGCAGTCAGGTAATACAAATCCCAGTCCAGTATAATCTGTTTACAGCACTCTGTTATTTAAAAAAGGGGTTAGAAGTTTAAAAAATTGAATGTTTAATCCACCAAAATCTCTGAATTGCACAAGCTTTAGAAATAGCTGCATTAAGATTTATGATCCCGAAACAAATCCCAAAATATGCTTAGTTTTCAAGGTTTTAGTTCAGTAAAACTGGAAGATAGAATTGTAAATGGCACCAACATTTTATGTTACAGGAAACAAATTTTGGGTGTCTAACCCCTATTATATACCTTACAAATGTTTTTGTTCAACGGTGCTATCTACTTTTTTAAATATTTTATGAGTTACCAGAAATACCAAACCTTGACCTTGTGTTTCTTAAAATGTGTTTCTTATTAAAAGAGGTAAATCGCATCTTCTTGTGTATTATTAATAATAAGCTAACACAAGTACTTTGTTTTTGTTTTATGTGTTTGTTGTCATTTAATTTTAAGAAATATTTCATCAGGTGATGGTACCTATTTTATATATATTTTTAAGTATATTTTTTTATTACAAAAACATAGGAAAACTGATAATTTTTTGATATGTCTGCATCAAATGCTGCTGAAGAATCATGTACAGTTCAAGCTCCACAGAAGAAAAACTTTCGTCAACGTGCACATTCCAATCCACTAGCAGATCATTCTTTTCTGTATCCATTAACTCCTGCCAAAATGAATTGGCACCCCTTTTACCCAGAATTTTTCTCTGAAGATGGAAAAGCGAAGGACAATATTCATAAAGTTGATATAGTTGATGTGGGTTGTGGTTATGGTGGTATGTCGATGGCACTTTCAGAATTATTTCCATCGTCTCTTGTACTTGGTATGGAAATTCGTGTGAAGGTATCAGCATATGTCCATCAACGCATTTTAGCTTTGCGCGACAAACATAAAGGAAAGGAATATCAAAATGTTGCTGTAATTCGTACAAACGCAATGAAGTATTTCACAAATTTCTTTCACAAAGGACAACTAAAGAAATTATTTTTCTTGTTTCCGGACCCTCATTTTAAGAAGTCGAAAAATAAATGGCGTATAATAAGCACCACATTATTGTCAGAATATGCTTACTTGATGCAAGATGGCGGAATTGTTTATACAATAACAGATGTGCTTGAACTTCATGAATGGATGAAGTCACATTTCTTGGAACATCCATTATTTGAAGAAGTGAATGAGGAGCAATATAAACATGATCCTGTTGTCCCGTTGTTGTCAGAGAGTTCTGAGGAAGGGAAAAAAGTTACAAGAAACAGTGGGGACAAATTTTTAGCAATATTTAAGAAGGTCCCTGATCCTTATTATAACTAAATTCCAATTGTTTTTAAAGTTTTGGTTTGTTTTCAAGTATGAGGAATAACTTTAAATAATGTTAGTCCATGTTGCCCATGAATATTTATTAAATATTATAATAGGCATAAATATTTCTTGATTCTATCAGTGATCATTTATCTGAAAAATCCTTGTTTTTTTTTGTTTATTTTAGAATGCCCTGTGTAAAGGAACTTGTAACATAATTTTAGTTGCAAGACTTTTTAACTTTTCAGTTGCAGTTTTTATGTACTGTCTTCTCTTTCATTCTATTATTAATAGGGATGCATCCTCTCATGCTGACATTGGAATAAATAAATTTTGAATTCACAGTTGTGAGGCCTTAGTGTAAATTGGATTTCATCAGAATATAAAAATCCTTTAATCACTATTTTTATTTCAATATCTTGAATTCTAATTTATCCATTGTTTTGTACCATACTTGGTGTCATTTGTTTGTTTGTACCGTAGTAAATAATGGCGGAACAAGAGGAGAAACAAAACTGCACATTCTTCAAGAAAAGAAAGGGGAAAAGAAATGTTCGCAAAAGAAAAGAAAACAGTGATGAGAGTGATGAAGATGACGAAAAATCGGCTGTTGTGAAGGTACAACGAAAGAATATGAAAAACCCAATGGTGCAGAAAACAGGTATTTTCTTCTAAAAAATCTATATTCATCTTTTAAATGTATAACAGGTAAATCTCTTTAAAAATCTGGGAAAATTTCCCTCCAGTTTAAAATATTATTGAAAAAAGGTTTACATTTTTAAGAACTAGCCGACAAGCCATCATTTATGCTCTTTGCGTTAGACACAACACCTTCTAGTGTAAACTTAGAAACGAGGAGCTTAGGCTATTGGTTAAACCCAAAACCTAAGCACTTTTTGTTGTTGTCAGGATAGTGAATTTTTCCGATTTTCTGAACCTTTGCGAACCCTCATGTTGATTATTTTATGAGTACATCACAGAAACTGCAACTCACAAAACCTCATTCTTCCTTAAATCCTATAGCATTAAATCAATTTATTCTCTTCTTAAAAATGTATGTTTATTTTTAAAGGTATAAAAAGAGTGAAAGAAGATGTCAAGTATGATGATGATGAGCCTGGTGATGACAGCAAGACAGCTGTTAATGTGGAATACAAATCATCAGGCACTGGAAAAAGGGCAGGACCTGACGATATGGGAGCGACAGCAGTGCTGGAATTTGGTATTTTTTTTACTTCCCTTCTTTGGTTTTTTTTTGCTCCAAAATTCTTTATCTTCCTGACAACATAACGATTTTTTCATTAAAGATGGGTATTTTGTAGTGGCATCAATCTGCCTATAAAGTAACTAGCTACAGGTTTGCCATATCTTCTAAAAATCTCCTAAATAACCAAAAAATAGAAACTCAAAATTTTTCTAAATAACCTAAAATTTGGACTCAAAATATTGATTTCTCCAAAAAAAAACTTCAAATTGTTTTATGGTAACATCCGTTATTTTTTTAAAATAGTAACTTCTTGTTATTGCGTTTTATGCGACAAAAACATAAAATGTAAAAATGTTTATCTTGAAACTGACTACATTTGGACTCAAAATATTGATTTCTCCAAAAAAAAACTTCAAATTGTTTTATGGTAACATCCGTTATTTTTTTAAAATAGTAACTTCTTGTTATTGCGTTTTATGCGACAAAAACATAAAATGTAAAAATGTTTATCTTGAAACTGACTACATATTTACTTTACTATCGCAAATTGTGATAACAGCTGCTCTGATATCGAAATAAGGCTTGATTAATATTATTATTATTAAAATACTAGTCGATAAGGCCCGTGGAAAAATCCACTTAGGCAAAAGGCCAATGAAAAATAGGTTGCTATAGATGTTTTGCTGACGTCAGTGGTGCATATATAAAAAAAAAATGTTCTTAAAATTTTACACAAAATGTCAAATGTCAAATCGCATTAAATCCTCCACACAAATCTTACACAAAATAAAAAAGAACAGCATGCAAGGTGTAAAATCTAGTTGATAAAAAGTTACAACAACGACACTCACAACATCGACAATCACAACACCAATACTCACAAAACCGACAGTAAGAACACCGACAGTTACAACACCGACAGTCACAACATGGATAATAACAATGTCAGAAATAACGCATCTCAAATATGTACATCTTATAAGTGATTATGTTGAAAACCCTCAGTATTTTATTCTGAAATGTCAAAAAGGAGGCCTGCAAGAGTTAGCACAAATCAACAAATATAAGTTCTTTACACATTTTAAATATTGTCTTTCCCTTAAAAGCTTATACAAAAATATGAAAAGCCATAGTTTCGAAAACATCAAATTTAAATCTAGAAAAATCAGTCATTTCGGTTGGATACCATCCTCTCCCACAAAAATTTACACAAAATGTAAAAATCAACCAGTTAAGAACACAAAAATTTTCTTTTTTAGTTCGTACTGCCATTTACCAACAATTTTAAACCTAAATGTGAAAAAATCAATGAGCAAAGAATAAACTTGAATCAACAAAGATCATTATTTTGGAAACATTGTATACGGTTCGTAAACAAAAGTTTACGCAAAATGTAAAACAGATCGGTTTTTGAGAAACACATCTAAATCAACAAAAATAAGTTCATTCAGCATGTCGTATATTGCCATTACCCATTAATCTTCCACAAAAAGGTTATGAAACACATCAAAATTTAAAAAATCAGTGATTTCAGTGATTTCAGTGATTTCAGTGCATACAGTCCTCGCGTTTAGATTACAAAATATAAAAAACAAAAACAGTTTCAGTCGAACATTAAGTATATAATTTTTTTATCATCAGCAAACATTTATCCCTACAAAATTTTGTAAAATTCTCAAGAAAAACAAAAACGTGAAACCATGGAATTTTCTTCCAGCAAAAATTACATCACATACAGTTAGTTCTCCCAAACAATAGTTTATAATACGAAATATAAAGACAAAGTTGTTTATAAATAGTCTGAAGATGTACTTAGTGTACGAAAAGCTTAACAAATAAATACTTTTTAACTTTCAAACTCATTTTATTTTTTTCTTAATTAGTAAACTATGGCTGTTATTTTTACCGATAAAGACATCAGCTTTACAACAGCTTACAGTGAAGTCTGATTCTACAAAGATTTGTTCTTTCAGTATATATATTGCATGTGTCCTATTTCCACAAACGTTTACACAAAATTTCAAAAAACAGCATTTTGCAACACAAACAATATGAACTGACAACCATACCATCCTCTCATACATTTTTTTAACCCAAAGTCATAAACCCACTTATATAAATTTCCAATCAAATGTCAAAAACTCCTGGAAAAAAACCTGGCATTTTACATGTAGGCTGACAAAAGTTTAACAGGATGAGGAAACAAAACAATAAAAAATAACTTAACACACACACTTTAAATTCTATAAAATTCGTTCCACTTGTCATATTGTGGTCCCCTTGTAAAGTTTACAGGAAATGTGAAAAAATTATTCTCTATGTGTCACAGTATCCTAAAAGTTCAAGAAAGATTTTGTAGCTAGCTTGTTACATCATAATTCGTGTTCAAAAAAGCAGAGAAGTTTGACTACTAAGGTAGCTATAAATACCTAAAAAAAGTGGAATAACAACAAAACTCATAGATTATGAGCTAGCTATGGGATGGAGCTAACATTAGCTAGCTAGCTAACAAAACAGTACCTAAGACACCCAGTTAAATATACTTAAGCTGGGGAGACTTAGCTACGTCTATAGTTGCAAGTTCCTTTTGTTTAATTGAAAGTATGAAAAACTAGAAAATTAAGATTTTTTCCTTTTGCATGAGTTAGGGAAGGGTTTGTATAAAAGACGGCGTTTTTTAACATGGCGTTTATTCCAGGATTGTGATTACTGAAGAATACAAGTAATATCTCCTTTTATCTTCTCAGAAACGGAAGCAAGTAAAGATGCACAAGCAATATTTGAAAGAGCACTACAAAGTAATAAAGACTTGAAAGGCAAAGAAGACGACAAATTGTATCGTGGTCAGACTGGCTATGCTCAATATATTGAGAAGAAAGATACAGCTGCTGGGAATGCTTCTAGCGGCATGGTTAGGTGAGTCTGACCTTTGACTTTGTTCGTTTCTGAAGGCTTGTCAATTTGATCAGGTTTGGTCTACTGCAGTGATCATTTGAATTGTTAAAACTCGTTTTGTAGCAATATTTTAGTCTTTCAATTTTGCACATCCTAAACGTATGCAACTCTTTCTCTTTTTTTCCCATGTGCTGAAAAACATTTTGTCGCAATACGACGTCTTTTTCGTCAATTTCGAAGGAGACTTTTTAGCACCACCCCGGCCTTTTATAGCCCCTAAAAAGTCTGACTTTAACAAGGTATAACAGTGCTCAGTTAAATTCCCCATCTCATTATCTTTTTTCTACATTGCAAGTTTTGTTAGATCTTAGTTGGAAATTTTTATTCAAGATTTATGTATTGGAAAGTAAAGCTTTTAGATTAAAAAAACAGGGTTGTAACGCCTGTTCAACTTCTTCAACTTCTTTATTCTCATTAGTCTCATCAAAACTCCTCCAATCTCTTCTCCACTTAGATTTTAAAACAACTTTCTTGTCAAATCTCCTAAATTTTGGTTAAGTAATCTGGTTTAGGCTATCACATGTTTTTTTCGAAATGCATAGAAAGAGTACATGGGTACACCAATAATTTGTTCTTCACTCGCGATAGTATTTTTTTAATTTCTTTGAAAAAATATTAAAATGTGCTCAAATCCTCTTATTTTGTCCTGAAATTACCGTCCTGTACTCAAAGAGGGTAACAAATTCTTATCGAAATTTCTCAAATGTAAATTTTACTAAAAAAGTGAACCTTGTCGTCGTCGCTGCTGGGGAAGTCGTCGTTGCATAATTTGAGATGTGTTTTATTATAAAGAACAAGAAAAAATCGACCCCTACCCGTAGTAGGTCTAACTTTTCCCAATGTGTCCTACAACATAGATATTTTTTGTCAATATTTTAACGTTAAAAATGGCGAGTAAAAAAGCAATGTGGATGAATGAACGATTCAAAAATTCATCCTAATGTTTTTCGAAGAAAATATAGACCGAATAGGTGGATATTGTTGGGCCCACATGTTCGGCCCCACGTTCGGCCTACATGTTCGGTCCGTTTTCTATTCTGGTCTTTTAAGTACACAAGTTACGTTTTTCTATTCTGGTCTTAAGTACACAAGTTACGTTTTTCTATTCTGGTCTTAAGTACACAAGTTACGTTTTTCTATTCTGGTCTTAAGTACACAAGTTACGTTTTTCTATTCTGGTCTTAAGTACACAAGTTACGTTTTTCTATTCTGGTCTTAAGTACACAAGTTACGTTTTTCTATTCTGGTCTTTTAAGTACACAAGTTACGTTTTCTATTCTGGTCTTTTAAGTACACAAGTTACGTTTTCTATTCTGGTCTTTTAAGTACACAAGTTACGTTTTCTATTCTGGTCTTTTAAGTACACAAGTTACGTTTTCTATTCTGGTCTTTTAAGTACACAAGTTACGTTTTCTATTCTGGTCTTTTAAGTACACAAGTTACGTTTTCTATTCTGGTCTTAAGTACACAAGTTACGTTTTTCTATTCTGGTCTTTTAAGTACACAAGTTACGTTTTCTATTCTGGTCTTTTAAGTACACAAGTTACGTTTTTCTATTCTGGTCTTAAGTACACAAGTTACGTTATCTATTCTGGTCTTTTAAGTACACAAGTTACGTTTTTCTATTCTGGTCTTAAGTACACAAGTTACGTTTTTCTATTCTGGTCTTTTAAGTATACAAGTTGCGTTTTTCTATTCTGGTCTTAAGTACACAAGTTACGTTTTTCTATTCTGGTCTTTTAAGTACACAAGTTACGTTTTCTATTCTGGTCTTTTAAGTACACAAGTTACGTTTTCTATTCTGGTCTTTTAAGTACACAAGTTACGTTTTTCTATTCTGGTCTTAAGTACACAAGTTACGTTTTTCTATTCTGGTCTTAAGTACACAAGTTACGTTTTTCTATTCTGGTCTTAAGTACACAAGTTACGTTTTTCTATTCTGGTCTTTTAAGTACACAAGTTACGTTTTCTATTCTGGTCTTTTAAGTACACAAGTTACGTTTTTCTATTCTGGTCTTAAGTACACAAGTTACGTTTTTCTATTCTGGTCTTAAGTACACAAGTTACGTTTTTCTATTCTGGTCTTAAGTACACAAGTTACGTTTTTCTATTCTGGTCTTAAGTACACAAGTTACGTTTTCTATTCTGGTCTTTTAAGCACACAAGTTACTTTTTCTATTCTGGTCTTTTAAGTACACAAGTTACGTTTTTCTATTCTGGTCTTAAGTACACAAGTTATGTTTTTCTATTCTGGTCTTAAGTACACAAGTTGCGTTTTTCTATTATGGTCTTAAGTACACAAGTTACGTTTTTCTATTCTGGTCTTTTAAGTACACAAGTTACGTTTTTCTATTCTGGTCTTTTAAGTACACAAGTTACGTTTTTCTATTCTGGTCTTAAGTACACAAGTTGCGTTTTTCTATTCTGGTCTTAAGTACACAAGTTACGTTTTTCTATTCTGGTCTTTTAAGTACACAAGTTACGTTTTCTATTCTGGTCTTTTAAGTACACAAGTTACGTTTTTCTAGGCATGGTCCGATTCGTGCGCCGGCTCATCTTCGTACTACGATTCGTTGGGATTACCAGCCGGACATTTGTAAAGATTACAAAGAAACTGGATTCTGTGGTTTTGGAGACAGTTGTAAATTTTTACACGACCGCAGTGATTATAAACACGGTTGGCAACTAGAACGAGAATTCAAAGAAGGTACATTTTTAACTAGTTATAGTTTCATAAACTTATACTTGCGCAGAATCTTCAGGATCGCATTAAAAAAAACTTCCCAGACATGAATAAAAAAAAGAATATGTGAATGCAGTACTTGCTTTTACAGTATGTTGAAGCAGATAGAGAGAAACCTGGAAAACGTAGCTAGAAAAGTATTTTTATGCTTTTAAAATCAAAGGATGAATCGAAAACGTTTTTCATGAATCCTATTTTAGGTGCAGTATTTTGGGTCTCGTTTTTAGGGGGTGAGAGGAGGTTGTGGTAATGTTACCATCCTTGTTGAATCCAAGAAAGGACGCTATGACTGTGAAACTTAGCAAAATAGAAGAAGTGATTTGACATTAAAAAAATAATGCTGACGTCATTTTTTTTTTGTTGACATCATTTTTTTGCTGACATCATTTTCTCCAAGAAACGGTTTTCTTTAATTTGGGGGTGATTTTTTTTCTTTTTACAATTTATATCCAACAGCTCCGACAAAATGTAAAAAAATACTAAAAATACCTTTATTCTAGTAACGTAAATAAAACTTCACACCTGCTTTGTAGGGAAAACAGAAAAAGTCATAAAATTTATAGGTTATACCTCCATTTAGAACAAAACCTATCGAAAACAAACCGTTAGAGCTGATAAAATTGCTCAACTAACCCACTTCTGGTTTTCCGAGGTGCCGCCGAGTGGAATACTGTCTCACTGAAAGTTGATAAATCAGATATTCATGCATGCAGTATTTGTTTTATCATATACCCAATTCAACCTTGTGTTTTTACTTTAGAATTAAGTCTTCGTATTTTCAGAAATAAAAAATGCGTTTGTAAAATATTTTGAACCAATCTATAATAATTCAGTTTAAAACAAAAGAGTTAATGCTTAAACGAATTGATTGATTGAAATCAACATTAAATTAATAACCACCATTAAACAATATGGGTGAAATATTAAGCAGATATTGCATGCCCGTTCGTCGAATATCAGATTTATCCACTCTTGGTGAGGCAATATTCCACTCGGCTAACATCTCTTTTTTTGTCAGACATTTTTTATTTTTCTATTGCATTTTTGCCAAATAGAAGGCCCATGAAAGGGAGTAACGATAACTCGATTTCGTTTTTGTTTACGGAAGTCATTGCATTTTGCGGAAGTCATTGCATTGTAAATTGAAAATACCAAAACAAGCGTGGAATATCGCGTCAGTTATTGCACGGTTGTACGGAACATTTAGATTTATTGTATACAAGTAAAGAAAACAATGGTTTGTATTTTCTAAACTAATAGTTTCATGCCGCCACACGGACGACAATCTTCAGTAGTAATCTAAAAGTAAAGTAAGCGAAGGAGATCATTAAAAAGATGAAGGAACAGGCGAAGAAACCAGACATTAATACTGAAATTAATATAAGCGATGATGATTCGTGATGTGTGTCATTTAAGGACTTAACCGTCAGAGCGGTCTTATGCAGTCTCTACTTCATACACCAGATTTATTGTATATAAAAAAGAGTTGACAGGTATATAATAATATGAGTTGTCGATGGATGGTTGTAACTTTAGATATATAATAAAGACAGCTAGCTAGCTTAAGTTCTGATGTATGATCATAATACTGATTTTTCGTAGAAAATTGAGTCACACAAACTTTGCGCTATACTTTAAAGAATCTGTTTTTATTGTTTTTATTTTTTTTCAGGGGCGTATGACCAGGAAGACAAATCAAAGTATGAAATAGACAGTGATGAGGATGAGGAGCTACCGTTTGCATGTTATATATGTCGAGAGACTTTCGACCACCCTGTGATGACGAAATGCAAACATTACTTCTGTGAAAAGTGCGCACTCGCGCATTATCGTAAAACCGCTCGATGTTTTGTTTGCGCTGAACAAACTTTTGGAGTTTTTAACCCTGCGAAGGAGATCATTAAAAAGATGAAGGAACAGGCGAAGAAACCAGACATTAATACTGAAATTAATATAAGCGATGATGATTCGTGATGTGTGTCATTTAAGGACTTAACCGTCAGAGCGGTCTTATGCAGTCTCTACTTCATACACCAGTAGTTGTGTACATGCGATAATTCGAGTCAAGGCACTTTATGTCACAGCCTCGGTGGAGGAGTACATATTATTATAAACGTGCTTATTGGTTGGAATTAACAACGGAGAATTTGGGACTAAGGGCGGGTTAAACGAAATTGATTGAATCGATCGACGTAGATAGGTGCAAAAGTAGAAGTGCTTCCTACTTTTGTTGATTAGTTCAACCATTCTCGTTTAAGTGGGGATCCCGCCTTAACCATGGAGAAGATAGATCAAGGACATTAAAGAATATTGTTTACAAAATATTAAAAAAAGAAGGAATGCTTTGTTTTAATGAAATAAAGTTTCAATAACGTAACAAAAAATTGTTTGATTATTTCAGCAAAACAATATGTGTTTTGGGCAAATGTGAGTCTGCTGTTAAAATTTAAAAGGTCTTTTTACTTAATAATGACGGTCCCTATTAAAAAACGTAAAAATCCCTGCCATTTATATTTATTTATACACGTTTTTTTTGCCAACCTTGTTTCCAGCTTTCCAATCTTCTATAATATCGATTTTACTTCATAAAAACACGCAAAGCTTTTAATTATCTGCACATAATTGACCTGATGTCCCTGCAGATTGGTCAGGTCTCGATTCGTGTTAACAAAAAATGTTAGCGCTAAAAGTTGCAATTAAATACATGATCGTTCTTTTCATGGTGTAAAGCCCAGTTCGAATGACGTCATAAAAAACAGCATTAGCGTAAGCTCAATGCTGATTATGATATTGAAGATTTTAATTTACATTTTTAAATCTGTGTGTCCAAAGAATTTTGTTGATAATCTACAAGCTGAAAACTGTGTTGTTGCTATTGTGAGTATTTTTGTCAATTTTTAGTTATATTGTTGTTTTTGCACACTGATTTCTTCTTCGGGGAAAAACCTTCGCACCGGCAAATTATTTCATCACTTTAACCTAAAACGAGAATTGCATTTTTTTTCAATTTTTTACTTTTTTTGATTTACTCATTTATTAGCCACGGGTATTCTTAAAAAAAAATATATTCAAAAAAATTGAACACCGGCTACTCACTTCGTGAATGTGCTTATCACTATACTTGCTGATTTTGTGGCAAATCTGAGACTGTAAGTTTTATTACACTAAATTATGAAATTAAATTGCCACCCTTATACCTTAATTTTCTGCCGCTTTAAGTTTGTGTCAGCATTAATTGAGTGGTGACCTCATTGCCTATCTCAACCTCTTCCCCAGACCTTTTTTCTCTTTCTGACAATCTCGGACTGTAAATTTCCGGTGAATTTCTTTGCGTTAAAGCGGAAAATGCAGTCAAAAGTCGGAAAGAGAAAAAATCCAGGGGACGAGGTTGTTCCTATCCGTGTTAATTTCAGACTTAGGGGCTGTTTATATGAGAGGCGGGACGGGACGATTGCCGGGACGGGACGTTTGCCGGGATGATTTTGTCCCGCCTTTGGGGCTGTTTATATGAGAGGCGAGACGGGACGATTGCCGGGACGGGACATTTGCCGGGATCCTGCTCTCATTAATAGTTATACTAAAAATCATTTTGTCTTTATATGGAAAAATTTTGTCCCGGGACAATTTCGTCCACCCGGCTGGCTCGGCTTCCATATAAACAGCCTCTTACGCAAAAAATGAATTTGAAAAAGGCTTCTAAATAATTCACTTCAAACGCAATGCCAAATTGATGAAAAAGTTTTCTGTAATTAGATAATTATACGACCACACATAATTAAAAAAAACCCAAATACAAGGTCAATGATGCGTTTAATTATTTATATAATTATAAATTTATGTAAAGCTGGGTTCTCACTATGGGCTAACGATGAGCTAACCATAGTACGCATAATGTGTTATCCCATTTCAACTTTTGAGCTGCGCGTACCTGATGTATTCGTTTCACGTTCACACTACGGTGCATCGTTAGCTCTTTTGTAGCCGAATCTAATGCGAGAAAGAATGAAAAAGAAAGATAGAAAGAAAGTCTTGTTATTATTACTACTTCGAAGAAGACGGCGTAGCCTGGAAAGAAAAGAATTAACAAAATTACGAAAAAGAAAACGACTTTGGGTCAGAAAGGCAGGGAAAATCTTTCGCCCTAAACGCCAGCTCTCCTTCTCCTTCTTTTCCAAACGTCATTTTTTTAATTTTGTCCGCCATTTTAGTTTTAAAATGACCTTTCACAACAACGAAACATACTAATATTTTTAAAATCATAAATCGCTTTGAGCTCCTTTGAAGATTGCTGAAAGTGAGCTTTTCTCACTGTTAGCCGAAACAAAAAAATTTAAAATAATCGGCTGACAATGAGTTCAGCTGTGAGCTAAGCAGGTACTTTTACGTTCACACTATGGGCTAAAGTCTTACTATGGTTAGCTCATCGTTAGCCCATAGTGAGAACCAAGCTTAAACAAAATTATGCATTTTTGCTTGTCTTTTTATAATTAAGACCTTATTATAATGCGAGTCTAAAATTCAAAAAATAATAATTTTCGAACACTTTTTTTTCCTTTTTATATTTTACCAATATCCATGAAGGTAAAAAGATAATTTCAACACAATCTATTATTTCCAATCCTATCAAATCTCCATCGTCATGGTAATCTCACTACATTCCAAACTAGAAAGTGCAGATACTTCAATCGATCAATGTTTAATATAAAAAATACGCCATGCGCTTATAGGATGGACACAATTGACTTCCCTCAGAATATAATTTTCATGATGCATTACTCATTTGGACAAATATTTTTATTTTTTCTCCTCGGTGTTAAAAGCTGTTACTCTTTGGAAAACTCTAGAAATATTCGCCCAACATAGAAAAATAATTTTGCAATGTTTTTTTTAAAAAAAAAATCTAACGATAGGTCCATTGACCGTTGTAAAAAATCAAAAGTAAATTTGAAAGAAACCAACTAAAACTCTTTTGAAGTAAGGTTTCAATTTACCCTTGACCCAGTCTTTATTCAAAAACGGTAAAAAGCCTCTACTTCCCAATATATATATCAACATACTAAATATCTCATTCCTTTTTTTACCACAGTGAGTTGACGTCATGTCTCTTATCGCCAACAATATTAAATCTATACTCGCAATTAAAATCAAACCAAGGCATGACAGCTACACTGATCAATTCTGTCGGATATTTATGCCGAAAATGTTCATCATATCCTGTCTAGTGATGGGTGTAGACTGGTTCCACGACACCGTAGCATGCATGGTACCTAAGGATAGTCATCTGAGTGGCAGTTTTGTGCATTCAGCGTGCTGGATACAAGGTAAAACTTTATTTTTTTAAACTATTTTTGCACTGCCCCTTATTGACGCGGATGCAAGGCTTCGAAAGGGCGACATGAAATTGGACCAATGATCACTTACAGCCGTCGTAGTAATGAGTAATCAGCAACCTATCAACCTTGTCCCCAGGGCTTCTGTATCAAACTGACATGGGGATGGCGATAGTTAGAACAATACAAGATGCCCTGGGGACAAGGTTGGAATCCTGTCAATGTTAACTATTTATTAGGACTTTGTATCTTGAGCAGTCCCTACCCTTTTTTTAAAACTACATATTCGATATGTTTAAAAATACTGAAAAAGAAACGAAATATTATCAATCAATAAAAAACAATCTAATTGGTTAGTATCCTATTATGTTGTGTAGGGTTTTACGTTTTTCCCGAAATGATGAACCGTTTGGAGGAGTGCAATTATTACGGCATACCGAAAAATATGAATCAGGACGGCCAACTCGAGAATGGTGACTTATGTGAAACAATGACACGACAAGGAATGTCCAACCCAGGTACGTCATGAACATTACAGTCAAATTTACAATTAGCTTACACAATTGGTTTTGGGGAATTTTTAAGAAAAACTGACATGGATTAACTACTTATGAAAGCACATAGAGTAGTGGTAGTATTCCCAATATTTATATCCACATGTGGATTCTGTGTTTTGAATGTATACATTAAAGGGGCTACGGAACGGCTGTTGGTTTTCGACTTTAGTGACTTACACGAAAGTCGAGCTGAAAACAAACTGGCTATTTTTCCGGCATGTATGTAATTTACAGACTCGAACATATAGATATATCTAGAATTTTTATCTTCTCCAGCCTTGGTCATGTTTTCATCCAGAATGAGTCTTGCTGAAATATTTCTTTGTAATATACTTTTCGAAAAAAAATATTGAACCAGCGAACAAAGTGCGCTGGTCTGTTCATTGCGCAAAACGCGTTTGCCGGATTTTTAATATGTGCGCGGGATATACGGAATATGAGCATTTTAACCGGTTCGTAGCCCCTTTAAGTATACATATACCAATCCAATTTCCTTCACATGGCATGGGTTGACCCATAGCTGCTTTAGAGGTACTTGATGAAAATTCAAGCTCTGTGGACTAAGCTACGGACATTGCGATTGCGAATCGAACTCTATAACCAGTAGGTCGCGCGCCTATTTGGATGTTTGAATATTCAGAAAATAAGTGTTTAACGGGAGAACTTATCCGAATTATTGTGTTGCCACAATGTCTTTACATGATAACATGCCCATGTATGTTTTTTCTTTAGATTGTAAACCGATGACGAAGAGATACTACCTTCAATTTCAGTGGATGCCGTTTTATATTGCTAGTCTGGCTCTATTGTTTTATATGCCGTATGTTTTGTTTCGTATTGTTAACACAGATATGATTAGTTTGCGAGACACACTCACCAAAGAACAGGTAATTCTAATGGCACGATTTTTGTTTTGAAATGGGGGTTGCGAACGAAGTTGGCTTATTACAACACTACCAGTTGCCAGTTTCAAGCGTAACTTTTTTAATTGACCGCCTCTTAGCTCGAATGAATCTTAACATTAGTTGCCGATAAAAGTATGTCTCAAATGTTAAATTTTATGACGTTACGGCGCGACGTCAATAACACTACTTTAACGTCAATATCCTATATTAAATTAATGAAGCCATTACAGTGAACTTAAAATTTTGAGGCCAAATAACTTGGAAACGAGGTGGTGACGTCAATGATTTTTCACCGCGTGGGTAACTATGGACCACCTAGGACCAATTTGGGTAATTTTCCCAAACCTGGGTCCCCGAATCCGTTTCGGAATGGACGGGTTGATGACGTCATCAAAAAACCTTCAAACCCTAATATCTCTGCAACCGTTTATCAAAAGTACATGATCCTATCCATTTTCTTGATCAGCGTTTCAAGATCTATACGATGAAGGCAACAAGTATACAAATTTCTAAAAAAAATTTTATGGTTTTGACGTCAGCAAACTTTTTAATCCCTGATATCTCCTTAGGCGTTCGTCGAGAACATATGATCCTGTACATTATTTTGACCAGCGTTTCAACCTCTACACATTACAGACAAAGAATAAACAAATTTCGCTAATTTTTTTATCTGCACTGCACTGCTGACGTCAGCAAAACATCTAAAACAACTTTCTTTTTATTGACCTTTTGCCTAAGTGGATTTCTCCACGGGCTTTATCGACTAGTTAGGAAATAATACTAATCAGAATTATTCTTGTTTTCAGAGCTCCTGGAGATAAATCTCAAAGTTTGTCTCAGGAGCTCTGGCAACAAGAATGATGCAAAATAAGAAAAATTGATTGCCAATATTTTTGACACCGAAGCGGCGATGCGAACATCGCCGTCGCGATTTAAATAAAATACAAGATGCTCTTGGGACGAGGTTGCTTTGATTGCGTATTTGCTTTTTGTCATTATAGAAAGATGCTGATGAACTTGTTCGGAATTACTTCAACTACCACGTTAATTCCGTCACGAAATTACGTATTCGTGTCATAATGAATGCTTTCGTCAAACTTCTCTACATCGTCGTCAACGTTCTCGGCTTTGTGTTTACAAACGACCTGTTGATAGGAAACTTTAAAAACTACGGATTCAAGTGGGCCGAGTGGTCTCGATTAAACCATACATCTGCGTTTGATTTCTTCGAGGGAGACATACCAAAGCCAGGGAACGTTTTACTTCCAAGTTTTGGATACTGCGAAATTCAAGAAGCTCATATGGATATTAGGAATGTTTTCTTCAATACGAACAAATTCATCTGTGAAATATCGCCAAACATTTTGTACCAATACACTTTCATTGTGTTATGGTTTTGCATGGTGCTCTCCATCATGATCTCCATCATTGGGTTTCTTATAAACGTGCTTGGTCACGTGGTTACGGTCACTTGCTTTCTAAGAAACGGAAATCCAGCCAGACAAATCTATAAGATCCTGACCTTGCGAGAATGTGAATACTTAACGTTCATACGGCGCAAAAATATTCCCTTGTATGGAGATATTTTGAGAAAGTTGAAAGAATCGAGAGAAGATATGAAGCTGGTGAATGGAAACATTGACCATTACTTAAACGGTACACCAGAAAGATCAACTTTGCTCAAAAGCGGTAGCGCCCCACCTGACGATACTCAATGGTCCAAGTTGTAAATAAAACTAAAATTGCAAGTGTTAAATACTAATGAGTGTCGTTACCAAGAGTGTGATTGTTTAACAATTACACCGCAAGAATGGTAACTAGCTAATATAACTACGATCAATTTTACTAACCCTTAAACTCACGACTCCCGTGGCTGCTATCTTATTTTGTGGCATACAAACTTGAAAAGTGAGCATCGGACACCGTGCAATGGTTCCAACATCAATCCTCACTCCATTTCAAAACAAGAATTTTTATTGAATTTCCAAGGTTGGCTAATGAAAGAGAAAAAAAATTGAATCTATACAGTCTGGTCCGTTAATCACAAAACTATTTGCTCTCACGGGAAAAGCTCTGGAAAATGCTATAATCAGTTTTCTGTGTATCTTAAGGGCTTATCATATTGAGATGGAAGCCCGAAATACCTAACAAAGACCTGGAGACAAGGTGGCTTCTGGGAACTGAGTAAAGCCTCTTTAAAAATATACAGTTTTGAGCCGCCAATTAGGAACTTAGAAAGATACAGCCTATATTAAATGCATGGATGTCGATATGAACACATGAACATTTTTTTTTTTTTTAAATATATCCTTGGACTCAATATGACATCTTATTTAGATGTTATTTTAATTTTACGGGTTTTTTATTATTTCTTTTGGCAGCCATATTTAAAGCCTAACAACGTAGGACTGGGCAATTATTTTGTTATCATTTCGGCGCGAATAAACAATAGCGCAAACGATGTTTTTTTAAATTTTAAATGCAGTAGAGTATTGTGCGACATGCTTTGCTTCTTTTTAGTCGACTCTCTTTGTTTTACCCCACGAACTAAGTGCGATGTTAATCACATCAAGTAAAACATTTGTACTTCTTTTCTTGTCCACTAATTAAAGAGAATTGTCTTTAGAAAAGTTAATTTCGTGCAATGTCACTACTTTGGCAGGGGTCCGATATATTGTGAAATGGGGGCATGCTGACATCGACAAAAAATAAAAAACCTTTAAGATTTTGGACCTAACCAAATAACCTGTTTGCTATCCGCTGCAAACATTGATAAGTGAACTTTAACAAGTTCGCAGTGCGTGTCGCTTGTGGTTGCTGTCTCTGAAATTCCGCACTTTGACAACAACCCTGGGAACGAAATTTATGGTAGCTAAAATGACTACCAGGACTGTTGAGTTGCGATACATCAACCTTATTCCTAGGGCATTCTGTCTTTATAAAGAGATTACGCCAGCGATACGTAAAAACAATTTAGAAACTGGGTAAGAGGAAACCGGATGATTTTTTTTCGACATAAAAAACACGTCGCTATCACTCTAACACCACGGTTCCTAGTGAAAAACAAAGGCAAAACCTGGCTTTACAATTAAGTGATGTTTTTTTCTATCAGTTGCTTTCACTTGGTTCTATTCTCCCACCACCGTGAAGCTAAATGTAAATAAATACTACGTTAAATTTGTCCATTGACCGTCACCAAATGAATAGGCGATGTCGTGTATTAGCTCGTTTATAAAAAATACATAACGCAGCTTGTGCATCACAACAGTACTAACAATCCTCTTCAAGTCTTCAATCAATCCACAGACAGGATAATCTCACATTTTTGAACACATCGCGATCGCAGAGACGTAAAATCTGTCGGCAACCGTAGGTGTACCAAGTACTTCGTAGAAAGTTGAATTACACTAGCTCTCTTTTTCCTCGTTGCTCAAATGCTTTCGTTTCAGTGACGTATTCATGTACGGCTTTAGTTTCCATTCCGTGTCAGCTTCCGTTTGATCGATTGTGCCTAGTTTTATTTCGTGTACTAAAAACAAGGGTCGAGAAAAATAAAGCAAGTTGCCCAACTCTTTCACCCTGAAGGTTGATTCTCCCTCCCAATGTAGATTGTATCTAGAGATACGTATAGCGTTGTTCTAACTTGTTTGCCCACTACGAAAGCATATTTGTACGGTATGTAGATGACTCAAAAATGGGACTTGAACCTGAAACCGTATAATTACAAGCCCCTTCCCTACCACAAAAACAAGGTTAAAATGCTAATAAAATAAGTTTCTGCTTAACTTGACAGACTTTCACTTACGTTTCATCTCAAACCGTGGTCCAACTTCCGATAATAAGATTTCTCTTCCCTCTCCCTTTTGATACGTGTGGTGCCTGTGATGAACGCAAAGCAAAGAATACTAAATCAGTCAACGCGAGACCATAACTTATATCTATGGCAACATGTAAATTAGTAAACGCAGATTTTTTTAGAAATAATAAAAAGATATAAAACAATCTCAACAATCTCACATTTCGACTACAGGAGGTGAACATCCAAAGTTTACCTCGTGTTGGCAAATATATATATACCTAAAAAAGATATAAAAAAAACTTACCGGAATGAGATATAATCGTTCTGATTCGCAAACGTGATCACTCTTCGCGATTCATCTTTTGGAACAGGAAATATATATTTTAAAATGTTTTCAACCTAAAACAAAACACACAAAAATGAAAGGGGAAACTGTCCGTAAAACATCATTAGCACCATCGGTTTCCCTCAGACGATATTTATGTGAGTCTGACGCTCTTAGCCATACATATATCCATGCATGAACAGATGGGTAACGATTTAAACACCGCACGTTCAGTTCCTTTCACCTCTCCCAACATCAAATTATCAATCAGAACATTCTTATATTTGCTTATTCAACATTAAAAACTAACTTCCAGAAACACGTCCCAGTGCTCTAAATAGCCACAACCCAATAAATATGAATTCACAAAACTAACGAATTTTGTTGTACTGTGGATATTCTTGAAGCAAAGGGTTTAGTTTAAATGAAAATAATAGGACTTCTTACCCTTTCACCAAGCTTCGATTTAAAGTTATGAAAAATAAGATGCGGAAATGCTTCCGACATTTTTCCGACATCGGGTATGTCGTGTCGCATGACGGTATTTGACAGTGAAAAGTAGGTCGTCGGTCCGAATGGCAAGTGACTGATAATCATCCCATCTAAAGAAAACCAAATACTACTGCCGTGAATAGGTAACATTAATACAAATCACGCAGACAGACGCTGAAAGTATTGACTACTATTGCACGTCACATAATAATTCGAACCAACTACAAAATATATGCGACAGTACGATTCTATACAACCAGACTGCAGCCAAGTATATGTACACCTTACATACCACTTCTCAGGGTAATGTGCCGAAAACGTTACTTCAAGAAAAACGTTTTTAATTTTTTTAGTGCATTTTGTAGCTTTTAAAGTTCACAAGCAGTAAGGAAGTAAATCTGTGAAGACTACCGACCTGGTTCTCCTCTGTGTTCATGCAGAAGAACTAGATCAGTCACATCGTTCGCTTTGCATGCAGAAACCAGTTGCGATAAAATGTAGTTGCCACGGTTCAATCTTTGACTGTTCGGCAAAATTAATTTCATTTCCTAAAGAAAGATAAATTCATTCTAAAAACATTTTAATTAAAATCAAGATTGTCAAAAATTTCATTGGATGTTTAACGAGAAAAATTCTAATTGAATTCTAAACGCAGAATTCGTTTCAGGGTTCAAATTGCTATAACGATATCGAAATGCAAATACAGTACACAAAAATTAACCTTGAAGGCTCGTTTCCATTCGACTGCACTTTCCGCAATAGCGCAGAATCTATAACTTAGAAAACTCGTAAGCCTTTCGCACCATAGCGGAGAATGCAGCCAAATAAAAATGAGCTTTAAAGATGGCAGTGTAGAAATAATTCAGAATTTTTATCTGTGATTATTTCTCAGCTAACAATATAACGAACACTGTAACTTAAATTAAGAAACGAAAACAAGTTTATACCTTTGCAAATTGTTTTAATCTTGAACTCGGGTTATGTGACGTGGTTACCATGATCTTGGGATCTTCTACACCCGCCCATCTGTATTCATCATCCATGTGATCAGAGACAGCTGACAAAGAAAGATAATAACTTACAAACCATTCTTATAATTGCATACGCCCTACTAACCACAATGGTGTCTGTCACTTTCTTCTAACAACAAAAGTTTTTTTCGCTTTTTTTTGTGTGTTTTTTATTATTGCGATATTTTAAGATTTTGAAGCACACAGACAAAATAAAAGTAACTGGGTAGAAGTAATGTAAAGAATCCCTCTGAAAAGCAGGAGTACTGAAAATTTAAACCTATTGGAAGTTAATTATGTAAAAAAAGTGACACACTACGAGGCAGTGCTTTATAAATAGACAAAAAATGTTTTTGAAAGGACTCATATTTCAAAGTTTTTAAGGCCCGGCAAACACCCTGATGATGTATACACGAAATATTTTACAAATAAAATAACACCAACATGAATTTTTTTGGTCGTCAAATGCAATCAACTTTCTTAGTTCATTTTCATCTTTTCGAAGTTCTGTCGGAATAGGTTTGCCTTCTAAACATAGAAACAAAAACACACAAATTAATGTACAAGGTTCTGGCCAAAACATAAAATATAAAGCTGTCCTTTCTGAACCATTTAATTTTGTTATGGATGTAAACAGATTACCATGCTCACTTTGAAGGCTGCATTATACAAGTCTTGTGAGGATGTAAGGACGCAATAGGCAAATATCAACAGGGTTAAAATTACCAGTAAAAGTTTCGCTAAAAGGTTCAGGTGAATTATTGAATTAGTCTTTTTCTTTCAAATATACCCTGTGACCTGATTTAAACCATAATATATCATCCAGGCAAAATTTCTTGGTTCTATTTTATACTTTAGAGTTTGAATGCTTTAAACATGTAGCATGATCATGACGTTATGTTGTCTGATTGCCCTTTAATATTTGGTGATTCAAATCTCATGGCTTATAGCATCTGCTCTTAAAAGAATCTTTTTAAAGCCTGTTTGTCATGCTGTGATGGCTTAGTCTGCAATGAAGCCAGAAAGAACTCTCAGAATTTTTTTTTGTTAACTTATGAGTATTAGTGCAAAAGTTAAGATGTGAATTTATGTATTGACAAGTAGTAACAACGGCTAACATTGCTTTGAAAGAACATACTTATGCAGGTGGTTACTTCTTTAATCAAACCTTTGTATGTGCAGTAATTTTACTGTTGAAAGAAGCAGTAGCCTTCATTCGCCAATACATTTGTTAAAAATTGCTTGAAGTACTGATATCAATTGACATTTACGTATATTTTTTTTATTACATGTTAGCTAACAGGTATTTATTTTGTTATGTTTAAAAAAAAAGTTGTATATGTACTTGACCAAAATATTTCTCTCAAAGTAGAGATGTACAATAGCACCATGCACACACGCACACAAATTAATTGAGATGTGCTGCTAATAAATATTACATATTTAATGTGAACATTCAGCCATTAAAAAAGTAGGTACTGTGAAGAGTAAAAATAACAGAGATTGAGTTGCTCAAACGCCTTGTTGTTTATAATCCAACTGTCTGTATTCCCGAAACAGACAACAGAAAGTACAATTTGATTAAAAAAATGGCATTACCATCCAAAGCATATTTTAGCTTTTGTTTTTTCTCTTGAATAACTCTGCGCTGATCTTGGAGAGATTTGCGATACAGATATTCTTTTCGTAATCTCACTTCTCGACGAATCTAAGGACAACATAATACATTATTGCTTATTAAAAAGCACTCACATAAACTCCAGTCCAGGCTTTGAGTGATGACACCCTCCTATATAGAAATCTAATAAGTTTTATTTATTTTTCATAACGAATGTTGCATATCCCTTTGCTCTAGTACACCATCCTGGAGACAATTATTCTCTTTTGGTTAAAAATTATCTCAAATTTTTTTATTTTTTTCCTACCCAATCCAGGGTAAAAAAAAAGGAGGTGATGTATATAATAGAATAGTTTTTTGGGAACATTTGCTTCACAACTTTATGTGTTTTTTTTTTACCGTGATCCATTCCAAAATATTATGGAACTTTACAGGTAATGAGGGGAATACTCTGGGGTTTTGTAACTTCTGGTTGCTCTACAGAGTTCACTTTACCTTGCAGTATCTCAGTTTCAATCTATATTACAATCACTGATGACTTATTGTAAGGCGGCAAAATTGAAATGTCTATAATTTTCTTACGTAACATAACTGCAATGAACTCAAATGGTAATTTGTTAATTTTGGCATCCTATTATACCAACAAGAAACTTTAGATTAAAGTTATTAACAATTTTTACCATGTTTACAGACATTTCTTGGAAATTGTGCATTACAACATATTTTACAACCTTTTTGTATATTACTTTTTTTGTTTCAAAATAATGTGTTGTTAGAGGTGGGGCATTTTGCCTCCCCTCAATCTCTGACTAGGGAAGTTAGATCCCAATGTGAAAAGCGTTAAAAAGATTGAAGGTTTTTGCAAAGAAATTTAAAAGACAGAATAAAACTCATTAAGCAAATGTGACAGGCAGTTATTTTCATGGACAAATGTGTTCTGGAATTTTAAGTGTCTTATTATAGGTGTTTACATACCATATGTAGATTGGAAAATGTCAAAAAAGTTTATGCTTCTTAAAACCTGTCTATAATGACCACTTAAGGGAACCAAAAATACTGGTCGTTTAAGACAGGTGGCCGTTTTAGAGAAATCCTGTCCATAATAGCCATCTCTAGTTTTGGCCGTCTAGGACAGGTTTTTGATGTTACAGTTGTTGGGACGTTGGCAAACAAAGGTAACTGGATATGGGTCAAAATTACAGGTCTAAAATGCAATGAATTGCATTATTTTTTCTTACTGGCGCCCTTAGAAAACATGCGTATATACCCATATTGTGTTCTGTATCGCCATCAGAAAATTACATAAGTGTAAAAGCTTGTATTATAGGGACATGGGCAGGGTCACTCAAGTTTTGAAAATGAATATTACATTTACTGTTGCTTTGTTTTGTTTATGTATTAAGATAACTAGCACCCTTAGATAATGTGTTATCTCTACCCATTTTGTATTTCATAGCCATCAGACAATTACAATCTCTTGTAAAGGCTTGTAGTAAGAACATGAGCAGGATCTCTTCAGTGACGAGAAACACATCAATGCTTTATGTTTTATTAACAATGTAGAAAAGAATCGATCCCATCACTAATTTAATTAACACTGATGTGTGGATTTCGCATAATGCCTCAATCATTCAAGAAGTTAATAAGAAAAATTGAAGTACTTTCCGACATTAAATCTGAAAAGTTCTGAAAGAAACTATGTTGATTTTATTATTGTAGTTAACTCGTGGTGGAATATTAGCTAGACATTCAAATATTCTTTTACAAGTAAATATAACCCACTGTGAACAGCTTATCAGAAACAAATATTGTAATCATGTAGCATGTAAGTAGCAATTGAGTTGGCTTTATTGAACATTGTGCAGAATATATGGAGTTCCCAACAATAAAATTATCACGAAAATAAAAAATGACGCACATCAGCAGTGAGCAGCCTCATTCTAGTGGTTGTTATATACAGGTTGTGATGCAACTCAGGAGCCAAATTTTGTGGTAGTTGGCCACGTTAGGGAGGTGGTCACTATAACAGGTTCAACTACTACTAAAATCAGAGGAGTGCACTTTGAAGTGGTTGTTATAAGCAGGTGGTCATTATAGAGATGTGGCCATTAACACAGGTTTGACTGTATAGTTTGTAAATATTTATCACAACTAACCATTACGATAATTTGTAGTCTTCTTCTTCTTCAGTTTTTAATTATTACAACTAAAAATAAATGCCACAAATATAACCAGGTAATTTGAAATAAAGGTTAAATTATCGAAGATATTAGCATTTCAGTTGTACATCTGTGAAAAATTATACGGGGAATCGCCCATCGTACATATTTCTGCTTTTTAAATTGGCTCAAAAAAAGACAGCAAGTTTTATACTAAATATATTTTTCCAGCTATAATAGAACATGAAAAAAAAAACTTTGTGTAAATAGTTAAAAAATTCTGCCATGTTTTTACAACAAAGTTGAGAAGTCTTCTTTAATATTGTCTACTTCATTGCAACTTCTTTTTATTTCTGTGACATATTAATAAGTATTTCATCATTGTTAGACCATTATTTTTAAAATATGATTTGTTAACATGTATTTATTGTCAAATAGAACAAAGAGTAAGACAATATCACGGACCCCGTAAATATAGCTGAGAAAGTCTTGGTTTATATATAAGAAAGATCGCATTATGAGTATTGGATGAAAATATTTTTGAGCAAGAAAGAATATTAGAAAGCAAGAGAAGCTGTTGGATTCCATCAGAAAGATCATAGACTTCGGAATCGGAATCGGAACAAAAGATTATTGAGGAAGGAAGAATATTAGAAAGTCTTATAGAAGACGAAATGTTAGTGGTTTTACTAATTATGATGATTAAATTAAAAATATGTGCACAATAACATATTTAATTCATCTAAAAAATTGTTTTTTAGCATTTGGCATTGTTACTTAATTTTCCCAGAAACAGGTGAAAAGTTTAATCAAAGATTTATGACCTATTTTGTTATATGGTTTTTTATGTCATAATAAGTTTTTATATTATTTATTATGTTAGTTTTGTTAACATGCTGATACTCACATCAGCAATTGTAGTGTACTGACATGAACTGGAAATGGTGTGGGTTGAAATTTTCATTGGCATCAGTAAGCGTTTCAAAGCCCAACTCCGACCACTCGTCAATGGTTCTTAGATGAGGTTCAGCCATTACTTCATCATTACGTTAGAAAGGTTTTACCTTTAATTCTTGCTTTTTTAGATGCCATTGAGTGTTAGGTAAATCAAGCCATTTCAGACCAACCTTGAAAAGCAACCACTTTCTACTTGTGTTGCTAAATGTCTGAACTGTTCAAGAGCAAGAGGCTTTTACTGTGTTCTACTCCATATTTATACCCACCCTGTTTGTGGTATGAGCCTATGGCCTTAAGTAACAAGCTTAGGGCAGTCTATTGTTTTTGTTAAATCAATATTGTGGTGAATATTAGTCATGTCACCAACACATTTGTAAAATTATTAATGCAGAATAACAGAGGAACATAAGTGAACTAGGTTAGCCTTGTACTGGGAGTCAGTGGAGACACACCTTTACTTCTGTAACCCATATTAACATATGTTAAACTTTTAGTTTAGCACCATCTCTTCTATAAGTTTCTTACATGAAAATAACAGGCCCCTGCAAAGTGACAGGGCTTTGAAAAATAAAAATCTTGTTACAATTTCCTTTCGGTACCTCATAGGTTGCTTAGGTGCACAAGGGTGCACCTCAAATTCTCTTAGCCATAGACAACACTATTCATGCACCTAACCGTGCATCTCAATATTACACAATCACCGTATTTTCCGGTATATAACCCACACATCATATAACTGGCAACCAACCTTTTTAAGTGAACTACAAACCCCAGACCATCAGATAGGCCACACCTTCGTTTAACTTGCATATAATTTCAATCAGTGTGTTTTTACTTACCCACATCTTGTTAGCCAGAAGAATGTATGGAAAAAAACTTTTAAAATGCATGAAAAACAATGTGCTGTGTTTATGGTTAAAAAAGAAACCTTGATTTCCTGGCATTAGTAAAGTGTATATACTTTGAATTTCACAATAAGTGACAAAAAATAATAAAACTTATCATATAACCCACACTATATTATAACCTGCACCCACATTGGAAATCATAAAAATCAACCTATAACCCGCGGGTTGTATCCAGCAAACATAGGAACATAATAAAATTAAATTCTGAACACACACAATAATTAATTATTAACCCCATAGAAAATCTGTTTGTGCATGTGAGCCTGCACCATTTAAGATCAAACCATGTTGTCAGGGTCAGTAAAAACAGGAACGGGTTAGGGACAAGGGGGTATATGAGAAAAGGAAAGGGAATATTTTACATCATCAGTTTTAGGTTTATTTCGTTTTATGCCCTTTTTAAAACAGGGCACAGAGTCTCGTACCTTTCCCTCAACTCGGCATGACTAAGCAATGATATTGTATATGCCAAATATTCGTAAAACTTAAGATGTATACGTAACTTTATTCAAACTTAAAACTTTTAAGTTAAACAAACTTTAACATAAGCCTCTAACATAAGAGCTTCTTTCTTTACTAATCTTAACATTCACAGTACACACTTTAAAAGGACAACTAAGTTGTGACGGCAACAATAAACTTAAAGATCGTTTTTAACTATGCCCGAGGGAAACCAGGAGCGTGCATGCCATGCACGCGGAAAAAACTGACATGCATACACAACAAAAAGTTGTTTCCGACAATTGAAATTAGTTCTTTTCTAGCTACCTATTTGTACTAGTCGATCGTTGAAAACTGGAAACGAGTTTTATGCATATAACCCATTGTGAAATATTCAACCTCGTCTTAGCTAGATCCACATTTATTTATAACTCAAAATCTGTTATCAATTCAAATTATCACTATCTATATGGCAGACGATACAATAATTATTTCATACAATAAACACTTGGATACCCTTCTCTTGAACTGAATCTTTTTTGGGAAACCACCGTCAGTTAAAAAAAGTTGAGAACAAAATCATCAACTATATACTATATGGGTATTCCTTTAGTTAAAGTTAATATCTTGGCGCAGGGTAATATTTGATCACAAAATTCAATAGGAAGAGCACATTAATGACATAAATAGAAAAATCCTTATCAAATATTTTAAAACTAGCTTAGTTATAACTCTTTTACTTTGTGCAGGAGAACTGCTGGGAGGTTCGATATTCCCCTCTTGGCGGCGATTCAATATGAGTGCCTGAATGTTACCATATCCCCAGGTTAACCCAAGCCATGTGAGGGAAATTGGGGAGATGGCACAATGTGTTGGCCGTTGGATGTTGCAGGGAGTTGTGTCTGGTCTAAATTGGGTCTGCGCGTAGCTCATAACTATCATACTATCATACCCCTACCTCTTAGCTATCCCTCCAACATTTTCAGCTATGTTTTTATATATAATAATTAAATTTGTATTCTTAGGCCTAGGCCTATATATATACACGAGATTCACTGTAGATTGTTGGTAAAAATATATTCTATTCTTCTTCTACACCTTTTTTCGTTCAAAATCGTAATATTCTACAGGATTAAAACCTTAAATGAGAAAAAGGACGGCCCCACACGGACGATGCACGTTGTTTACCACTCCATCTTGCCCCATCTTGCAGTGCTGACAACAACAAAAAATTATGTTGTTACTGGCTACTTTGGTACTGCAGTAAAAACCAGCAGAGGATAGTCATTCAAACCAAAATTATTCGTGTTTTCTGTCCAGCATAAAAATCAAAAGAGAGTTGGTTTTTAATTTCTAGAAGGCATTCTATTTTCAACAAATATTTCGTGTAATAAAATTAAAAAAAATTAGAATTAAAAGTACGGTGTACAATTTAAAATCTATTTTTGTTTGCTGCATAAGGTAACTATTAGTTGCCAACCAGGCATGTACTTCATCGACTCATTGAAGAAATTTTCAACAGGGCTTCCTTTGATTTGACCGGGAAATCGATGCTGACGTGTGTGCAGTTTCATGCTACGAAACCAAAGGAAATATTAGGAGACTGAGAGGAGTAGATATCATGTCTAACTGTTACAAATGTGGAAACGAAGGCCACTATGCCAGAGAATGTCCAGATGCAACTGACGGCCAAAAAACAGGTATTAAGATCATGATTCATAGAATGTGTTGCTTTTTATGTGTGGGATATGGGAGTTAATGTTTTCGCCCAACGGTCAGGGAGAAATGATAATTAGCCTGTAACAGGATAGTTAGCCAATACAGGATAATTATAGTTGAGTTGCGAATGTTTACAAAGTTCTTTATATCTATTATATATAATATATATAATATATATCTATTATATATTATATATCTTTATATCTATATCTATATCTGGAAATAATAGACAGGGTATATCCCTCGATATTTGTGAGGCTAGCCATGTAAAATATGCACATCTATCTATCTATCTGCGCACACATCCTCACAGGCAAGAAAAGAAGGGCCACATGCCAAATTGAATCTTTATGCTAATTTATAGATTTTTAGGAATATAAGGTTGAAAATGAATTAGAATTTTTTTTTCTCAACTATTATCTTCTCTGTTTAAGAGCAGACATTACCAATTTTAGTGTCAGTTTTTTTTTTACACTTAATATTTTCGATCGTCTTGGTCCTGTTGTTTATATTTTTTGCCTGTGCACATGCATGTGCATGTCCACGAGGGTGCCGATAAGCCGCATACGCCGTAAAAAGTGCGGGCGTTTTCGGGCGAGTTCGGCGTTTTGAAAAAAATTCAGGTATTTGCCCGAAAAAACCCGCATAGTCCCGAAGAATGCCCGAAATAAAAAAGATTCACCACAAATGACTCTCGAAGAATTATTTAAAAAAGTATAAAAATTGAAATTAAATAACTATGTGATGGTGAAGTTCTTAAAGGAACTGTTTTTTATGATTTTTGATAAGATTTACTTGATATAAACTTTATTAACTCCTTTCTCTTCGAACGCATTCTTTCAACTGTCGTCCGCCATGTTTATGTTACAAGATGTTGCATTTCGGGAATGTTCCGTGCGTGTTCGGGAAAGTGCGGGCGGTTTCGGCGGACAACCGTCAATTTAATTCGAAAAGTCGCCCGAACTCGCCCGTATATATGCGGGTGTATGCGGCTTATCGGCACCCTCTTGCATGTCCATTGTTCTCAATGCAAAATCAAAACATTACTTCACGCTGCAACTCATTTATACGGTAGGTACAGTATAATTATCCATGTATACGGCTAACTGTACTGTTATACGGCTAACTATACTGTAGAGATATTTTTTGCTTGCTAAATTTCCACACTTTTTTTTATATCGATCTTCCCATAGCCATTTATCATGTTCTGCTTCAATAAAAAACAAGAACAAGAAACGACTGCGCAAGAAAGATATTTGTTGTTCAAATTGATACCGGCTTTAACCGTATAATCAGTCAGGGATAAGGTACAGAGATGGAAACAGTTTCTGTATATTTCCGTAAAAAAATATCCATAATACCTACGGTCAAAGCCTTATTAAATTCACTCTGTTTACTTCCTTTTTTAAATACAGAAAATGAGTGAACAACTTAAACTGTGCAGAGGTGTATTGTTTTCAACTTCGGAAACTGTTTCCGTGTTTGGCTGGGGTAAAAAGGAAATTTAATAAGAACTCCAGTAGTAAGAGAACCCCCTGCAGTACACCCTGTATCCATATAATATTTTTAAATTCATTAGTGGGGTTTTCTATTGCTCGAAAAATGTCGCTTGTGGAAGATGGAAAAACTGAAATCCGTTTCCTATTTTTTCACAAAGAAGATTTACAAATTTGTAAACTGTTTCTCAACATGAAAACTGTTTCTATATAATGTACCTTATCCCGAACTGCTATATATAAGTATATACTGATTCGCATGGCCTTAGCATCATAACAAATATGGCGGCTGTCACTGTATGCCTGCGCATGTGCATTGTTTTAATGCAAAATCAAAACTTGTTATGCCTAAATTAAATGATTGTCTCTACATAGCTAGCTACAAGGATTTTTAAAATGCCAGCGTAAATTTTTGTACCCCTGTTTACAGAATCTTTGTATCAGGAGACAATGACTGTCATTATAAGGGACAGCAACTTGATGTTTCTTTTTTAAACCCACCAACCCACACCATGGCAATTGCAGCACATAGTTTTGATGTTTTAAAGTACACACACAAAATAGGTTTTAAAAACAAATTCTTGATGACAGTTACCTTGACATATATAACTGTTTTTCTGACCAATTTCCCATAAGGCTCCAAGATAAACATTTGTCCTTTTTACAGATGGTGGTAAAAAATTGTGTGGCATTTTTTAAAATTTGCAAAAAACAGTACAAATTAACTATTTTCTATCTCCAATTTTATGGCTCTACTTGCCCAAAAGCCCCCATTATTTTGCAACGTTTTCCACAGTTAGCACCTTGACTTCCATCTCTAAGATATATGGCAATTTCTGCAGAACACTTTTATAATTTATTTTTATATTTCTCTGATAAATGATTTACCATAATTGATAAAGCTGATAGTAGAATAGAATTAGACAAAGAAGCAGCAGGACCCCAAAAAAATAAATATAAAGTTGAAACTTGGTACAGAGGTACAAAAATCATAATGGCGGTTTTACGTTTTGGTCAAAAATTCGATTTTTCAAAATATCATCATGTTATACATCGTTAGAAAGGAAATTTCATGCTGAGCAATATTTTCTTTGGAAGTAAGGGTTAAAAATGATCATAAAAGAAAGTATTTGCTGCTTATTGTCCAATGGTTTATTGTAATCCAATCATTTACAGAAATCAAGGTTAAAAACGATCTTCAAAAGCATTTCTTTCTTCATCATGTATATCAGTCTCGTCATCACTAACATCGATTCTCACATTAACATCCTAAAAATACAAATATTATTTTTGCATCTGTTGTCCTTTTACTATGCAACTTGGGCACATTTTATGTAGTACACTTAACTTACGGCCTTGTTATTACAGTCCTCTCCACGACAACCACCACATGCAGACATGCATTTCAACCCATTTTTTTTACATGAACAAATATTGGTTCCGCATGTGTTCTCAAAATATAACTGATTAAGGCCAGCCCGTGCTGAAATGTTACTCGGCATGAAATTTCCTTTCCAACGATGTATAACATGATAATATGTTGAAAAATCAAATTTTTGACCAAAACCCAAATCCACCATTATGAATTTTGCACAATTTTGGGAGTTGCCGGGACTCAGTCAATGGGGCTTTCTTTCCTGCGAATCCTAACACTATAACCTACCTCTGTACCAAGTTTCAACTTTATATTAATTTTTGGGGGTATTTTCATTATTCTATCCTACTATGAGGCCAAGGTTTATCATTTTTTGGTTCTTTTGTTTTAATGACCCCCAGTTAAAATAATCCACACCTGTAAGCTTTGGTGTGCATACTTGTGTTCAGAAATAATAGGAAATATCTATACTGGGAGACGCTGGTGCTCAGAGATTGCCAACAAAAAATATATATACCAAAAATGTTTCATCCTGTAAAGGCTGGTGAATACATACTTAGTGATTATTTATATCTCCTATACCATGCTCTTGTTTTAGATAAGGAATGCTATACTTGTGGAGAAGTTGGGCATGTTGCTCGTGACTGCAGCTCTGGTGGAAATGCTGGCAACTTCGATTCTAGAACATGCTACACTTGTGGCAGGAGTGGACATATATCACGTGATTGTAGAAAAGGTCGCAGTGGTTTTGGTGGTGGCAACCGAACCAAATGTTTTCGCTGTGGTATGACTGGTCATTACGCCCGCGATTGTGAATCTGAAGAAGAAAAATGCTACAATTGTGGCAAGGCTGGCCATGTTAAGAAAGATTGCACTGAGACAGAAAAAAGTAGTGGTGGTGGTAGTGGTGGTGGTGATTCCTGTTACCAATGTGGCGAAACTGGTCACTATGCAAGGGATTGCCCAAATGAATCAACAGGAGCTGGCATGGGCAATGTGTCTTGTTATCGATGTGGAGAAAAAGGTCACATGGCACGAGCATGCCCAAGCTCTGATTCAAAATGCTACAAATGCCACGAAACCGGTCATTTTGCAAGAGATTGCACTCAAGAGGCTGTGGAAAGTGATAGCTAAATATTCATTTCCCAGTTGGTGTCGTCAGCATAGTGTAATCTAATTGATCGGGTGTGTAGTTTTGGAGCGTGTACAGCGCATGTTCAAAAGTACTTAACTGAGGTGTTAAAGTTTGATAGTTGGTTGTTGGCCAAATACCGTCAACGTGAAGTTGTGAGACACTTACAGTATTTGTGGTTGGATACAGCGTAAATTTTATATGCTTGCATAAGCAGTCAACAGTATGAGGAGAATGCGAAAATGTAGAGAGTAAACATAAATTTTGAGGTGGGGAAGTTCTTTAAAGAGGACACTTGGATATTTTCCAATTTTTGGTTGGTTTCGAGTTACTGGCGTTTTGAAATATTTTTAAAGAAAGTTAGTGCATAAACGTAGCTAGTGCATAAATAATCTTGAGTGGCATAGATTTTTTCTTGTAGTTCTTTTTGGTTTTAGAATCGATCGTTTTCTGTGTTTGACCAGCGTTCGTACAAAACCTTTTATTTCATATTTTTAATAAATTTTATATTTTGGCTTTAAAATATTATGAAGACATCAACAGTGGAGAGAATAAGACTTTCTTTTCGTCTGCGTCGAATTCCCACATTGTTCAGAAAGTTTCAGGACTTTTAGATGACACCAAACAATTAAGAACACGTTAAGAAATGAAATTTTTGCGAGCAACTGGCGAAACTTGAATGACCATTCAGTACAATTTTTTTTAAATCTTTGAATTGAGAAAGTTTAGTGAGCAATTTTTTTTAATAAGTCGCTGGAAGTTATTGTCACTTAATCTGTAAGAAAAAAAGGTGTGGCATTGCTTTTTCAGCGAGCAATGGGGTAAGTTTATTTTGCGGAAACTTCACAATTTTAAATATCAGAAAAGTTTTTCTCGCGAAAATTTTCAATTTGTTGATTCGCGAAAAAATTTTCCTAAAAAAATTTCGCGAGTTTTTGTATTCGCGAAAATTTCTTTCGCTGGTTAAAGTAACGTCGGCCGAGTTTTCAAGTTAGGTTTAGATTATTTCTTTTATTTTCGCAAAAATTAGTTCGCGCGAAAGTTAATTCCCTACACATTTTTTTTTATAAGCAACCCCACTTTTTGGTTCAGGGCTGGGGTTGCTATGGAATTTTAGAAATTCAGGGCTAAAGTTGCTTAGTAGGTTGCTAAGGAAAAATCGACCTGAAAAAAGAAAGGAAGCACGGGATCACGCAAACACTATCACTCCCTGAATTTTTTATAATAAACCATCTGCGATCTTATGTTTTTCATTGTATTTACCATAGCTTTACTGTACTCCAAACTGGTAGTTGTTGAAGAAGAAAAAATACATATGCAAGGGAAAATGCATGCCAGTTACTGAAATTTCTGCTTTTTGAGTTTTGCCGAACATCATCTGGTTAATTTTATAAATATTTTGCTGGGGAAAAAAGTTGCTTGGCTAAGTTCAGGGCTGGGTGTTGCTAAGCAGTTGCTTAGTTTTTTGGCAATTTTCAGGGCTGAGCCCTTAGCAACCGTGTTGCTTATAAAAAAAAAATGTGTATTCACCATGGAGAGTTGTCCCAACATTACATTTACGAACCTTAGTAAGCACTTCTTCAGTGTTAATGTTATTTATTTAAGGAGATAATATCGATACTTGACGAGCACTTTGTGTTAACTTGAATGTGTCAGACTTGATACGAGACTTCATCTGTTTTATTTTTGTAAAAATTATGCAAGATTCTCATTATTGCAGGTGGTAACATTTTATCATCTGTGAACTTTAGAAATAATTTGTCCCAGTTACATGAGTCGAATGCTTTTTCAAAAAACTGTTCCAAATCTATGCTGAAATATGCAGTACAACAAGGCTGCACATTTTCAAAGAACATGTGATAACAAAACAAACACTGTTTACTGTTTTTAGAGGAAAATTTTAATCTCACTTTTAACAATTTAGAAGAAGGAAGTTAGATAAAGATTCTTTGTTTTCGGCGTCATTTAACATTTTTTTGTAGTGTCAAATAATTTTTTTGTCGAACAAAAAAACACATCGAGCATAAGCATACACGAGTGCTTTTGCTTAATTTTTTTGTTAATATATCTTTCATTTTTAGAACAATTTAAAAAAAAACATTTCAAAAACCTATATTTTGTACAAAATTAGAAATTTATATGTTGTATTTCTTCTAACAAGCGTTCTCCCGCGTATCATTTTTTTTCTCTCGTAAATTGGGCCGGTGGCTTTTGGGAAAGGGGCCCATTCAAAAGACAACTTTTTACTTTTTTCCAGGCGTCATCGAAACCCATTAGATCTTGGTTTGGAAAAAGAACCTGTGCATTTTTCTGCTACGAATGTCTCATATTCTTTACAAACAGTTGAATCCCTTAGCATTAATACCTCTCGTCTAGGTGGAACAATACGAGGTTAGGGAGACTGATCCTTTCTGTTAGTATCAACTACAAGCAGCTTTTGTTGTGTAACAATTTCTTTTGCGTTTGATTTTTGTGAAAAAGGTATTCTAACAGCGAGATCTAAAACCCTTAACCCGTCTAAATTGTCCATTAAAATCTCCTGCAATGACATAGTGTTCCGAATCATCTACAAACGAGATGCATAGCATGAGCTGTTCGTAAAATGAACATTTTGTCTTGCATACTAAGCCCCATCTGTGTGGCGTAAACACAAGTGACATTAAGCAAGGTCTTTTCAATCTTTTGAGTTGCCAACGTAAAACTTTAATAGTTGAAGAAATTTTAACAAGCTGGATGCCCTTTCCGCAGCCAACCAAAACATCAGGGGGTTATTGGAAACTCAGTGTTTTTATTGTGACACTTACTACCTGGTTTTATGGCGCCAGAAACTCAACATTACACCATGTCTTTTGCTTAAAACAGGGTCGGCACGTAGATCCAGACAATGATGAGTTTGAGCAGCAGAGGCTATAGTGAAACGCAAACTGTATGAGACCATTTTTTCCCTGGGATGTTCTAAGACACCAAGACAGTCTGTCTCAGTCATTTCTGCCCCTTTTAGGCCTTGTTGAAATACTATTTTATATCATGGTGTATCATATAGGCCTGGAGAAAGGGAAAGAGACGAATCAAGAGGAATGCTTTTACACATGGTAGCCTAGCTGTTAGAATTTTTGAGTGGTAAAAATTAGGAAATAAAAAAATTCAGATTCGAACAGTGCTGATTCTGAAATTAAAAAACGCGCGAATATTAATTTTTATTTCTTAATTTATTTATTTCTTGTTTTTTAATCTTTTAATAAGAAAATCATAAAATCAAAAAACTGTAATTTTTGGTGTCATTCCAAGATGCCTTACATTCCGAAACGTGCACAGTCGCAAGGCAAGCCTGGGGGAACTTAAAAAAAGACTGTTAGAGAGGTTGTAGGCATAGTGATTGAATATTTGCAGCATGATGCCGAAATTTATGTGCACACAAGTACAATCTCGTTCCTAGGACTTCTTTTTTGTTTCTTTGTTTTATTTTTGAAATGAACGACCGTTGCATATACACAAAAAGCCTTACCTATTTCAAAAAGGAGTGACAAGTTTAACAAACAAACACGAAGGGTTGAAAGTAGTCAATAAAACATTCTTTTGTGAGTTTTTTTTATGTAAATTTAAGTTCTTTTCTTGTTGCTAAATCAACAGGATTATCTCCTGCCCTGATGTTGTCAAAAGCAAAATCCACATATTTTGATTGGTCGTAAATAAGCTGTATGAACAGAAAAATAATTGTTGTGTCAACCATTAAGAACGGTTAGAAATTAGAAGGAAAAATTGATGAGTTTATTCTTTATAATTAACAAGTAATTCATACTCTGCGATGGAGAGTTGTTAAACAACTTTTTTTGCACAGGTCAAAGATTTATTTCCGATCAACAGGTCGAAGAAGGCGGTCAGAGTTGTACGAAAACCAATGAAGATGTTCTCATATATTTTGTGCGTGTGTTTACTCCAAATCGTCTCAGCGAACACTGTCATCCATGGTAAAATAACACCCTTCCTTAACCAAAGCAGCGAAGGAGTTTACCGGTTCAAAGGCTGGGCAAGAGATGGTCTGTCATTCCACTCGTACTGGTATCAAGATGATCCCCAACAAAAATTAGCTCTTGGTATTGGAAAACGAGGCCAGGATTTGCAGGCGCATTTTTGGTTTTTTAAAACAAACGCTTACGAACTTGTCCCGAAAGATTCTACGGATCAAAGCAAAGGATACAAATGTGTGGAATTTGTGGGTAAGGTGAATCGACTTTGTTTTGTGTATTTTGCTACATGTCATGTTGTATTTATAGCTTGATGACTCGTTTTACAGAGCTTAAGCCGCCCACGCATTTAAATACCCATGAAATATGACCCCATTTGCATTTTGTTTTCCGTTTCGAGATGCAACAGCTGAAAAAAAAAATGGGAACGATGTTGTACCAAATAAACCTGTCACGCTAGTCTAAAAAGTCGTTACTGTTTTTTCGTCCAAGTTATTTCTCAACGTTTTCCCACTCTTTCCACAATTTAAAAGTAAAAACGTTAATATCTTTACCGTGGAAAAATTGATTAATTTTAAAAATCAATGACTAAATTTTCATCATCCTCGTTCCCAGGGTTTGTTGTCTATGTCAAAGCCGCTAGCGCTTACTTTGACGGCTAAACAAGTTTTTTCGCCGCCGGTCTCGATGTCAAAAAGGCAAAAGCCCCTGGGGACGAGGTTGAAATTTCATATTGACTAATGAACTTTGATGATTACTTTCTAAATAATTGTTTTTTGTTTTTACTATCTCGCCTGCGAGGATAGTATTGGTTTCCAACTCGTAACTGGCTAACTATGTCCCAAATGGTCAATTGCAACGTCACAGATTTAAACTTCGTACTTAAACTCTCTAAGTACTTAGAAGTCATCTAAATGACGTTTCAGACCAAAAATGGTATTTTTTTTCGACAAAATTTGGCTCAGTTAACAAGAAAAGTATGCTGAACATGATGGTGACATCAAAATGTTAATTTTTTGTCACCTAAATGCCGTTTAAGACCATAAACGTTTCAATCGCGCGACTTTAACCATGAATGATAGGCTGTATTTTTTGTTAGCAGAAATTGTAGAATTGGGTCGCATTGTCGATGTTTCATAGTTGTGCATTTTTAATAGCGAGTTTATGCAGCACCTGCATCTTGTTTTTATCTAAAACCCAACTTTAGTCGGAGGAAAGAAACTAAAATCTTCCTCGTCTAGCCTAAAACCACGATTTCGTTTTTCTAAAGAATGTAATCGATTCGGATTTTCTTCGTAGATTTTAACTATACAATGGAGATTCAAGGTTACGATCATAATTATCTGAAATCCATGGGAAGGTTTGAACTATATGAGAAGAACGAAACATTTAAAGCTGAACTCTACATGGGTACCGCCCTAGATGGTATTGGCCCGTTAAATTGCGTGGCAGTGATTGACGAAAAAGACGGTAAGCGACATTTATAAAGTTTTTTCTTTGTACTAGCAAAATTTGCATTCGGTTGTCGCTTCTGAGGTTCTGAACAATTGAAATCACATCCTTACCGCGCATTACCTTGTTGCATTCCTTTACCACAAAAAGCGCGAAGTCCTTTGTAGCGTGCGTGTAATGATGTAGGGGACAATATGTTTTTAGCTTTCATGGGATTTCTATCTTTTTAGGTACCTACGCGAAACTTTTCACTGTTCAAAACATTGGAGGTGCCTCATTCAGCGAGTATTATCTGTATCCACGAAACGACAGTATCCCTGCTGCCCGCCATTTTGAATTGCCAGATGAGTGCAAGCCAGAAGCCAAGCCTCATAAAGAATACTTTTTCAAGAAATTTAACATGAAAGGAGAACGAATTGACAAACCTAAATGCCCTGTATGCGAAAAATGCAAAACATGCCCTGCGGAGAAAGATTGTAGTAGTGCAGGTCATATTAGGCAGGCTTTTGTTTTCGTTGCCCTGCCCTTTTTACTTTCTTTTATGACAGTTTAAAATACTTTAACACTTTGCGTACACTATTCACTGGATTGACGTTTTTTTATGGAGAACGTAATGTTAATTTGACCTTTTAGCGAATCTCGTTTGCAATTAATGAGTCACCGCAACTAAAGAGAAATAATTTTAATCGTTCCTTAGTTACAATTTTTCTACTATTCTTGAGATTTCAATTCTTTCCACTTCACTTATTTCCATCTATTGGATTAGGAAATCTACAAAAATTCCTCATTACTTGAGTTTTAATGAATGTAATAGCTCATTGAATAAGTAGGAATTTGCCTCAATTCTAATACGTTTTAATCTCCATCATCCTACTGTTTTGTATTTAGACAATTTAAATGCAGGTTTATTTTTGTTTTTGATACATGTACATTTTTATAATTTGCACAAATAGCTTTGTATAATGAAAGGATTATGAGTCACCTTCTAAAATCCCCTGATAAACAGAAGCACCTCAAAAACCCAACCTCGTTCCCAGAGCATTTTGCTTTGCCTTTCCTGTGGTAAGGGCTTGGATAATAGACCCTAATTACGAGGTTGTTAGAAACTTTTTGAAATATTTTGTTTAATCTTTCTATTAATTTTAAACATCATATAGCACATTAAAGATATCCATTTTTGTTAATAGATATTTAAACAACCTCGTTCCCAGGGCATTTTGCCTTGTTGATGAATTTGATAGTAGTTGGCCACTCCGTACTAACGGCTTAGGGGCCAAAAGACCCTGGGGACGAGGTTGATATTTAAAACTAAAGGTAATAGCTCTTAGTTGAATTTCCACATCTTTGAAATGTTGTATTTTCTTATGAAAACATGCCCAATATATCGATTTTGCTTTTACGAATAGACAGAGACAAATTGGTTTATTAATGAAAATAAGACGAGGCATAAGATGCAAAATAACACAGGTTTCCCCTGTCTGCCCTTGTTAACCGGAAATGATTTAGGAGAAAAGTGCTTATCAGAATAAGAAAATATCACTTTGTGGTTATCTTGCATGGGGCCTGAGCTATAAATTGTGAGGAGTAATGCAAGCATTAATGTTAATGGTCATGTGAAGTTGTTCAACGAGGATGCAGTTTTCAACTACCTCGCATTTTAACAATATCTAGCAAAAGGATATGTTCATATATATATTTTGTTACCCTGCAAATTTAAAAGCTTTTACTTGATATCAGATGCTGGAGATGCTCGCAGTTGTAACTACCACCCTTGATTGTCACAGCTGTTTTTCTTTTGTTTCATGTTGCTTTGCTAGTGCCACAAGAAAAAAATTATGGTTTTCAAAATGGCAGCCGAATCATGACTTTGTGCTAAGTATGCACGAATTAGCGATGCTTAGGATATGTACGCGAGTGATAATTTAAACACAAGAATAAATACTACTGGTGAACTCGTAGATTTTTCACAGGTAATTTTTTTCAAAATGGTGCCCGAACCTTTTGGGATTCGCGAAACAGCGATGCTTAGGATATGTAGGCGAGTGATAATTTAAACACAAGAATAAATACTACTGGTGAACTCGTAGATTTTTCACAGGTAATTTTTTTCAAAATGGTAGCCAAACCTTATGGGATTCGCGAAACAACGATGCTTAGGATATGTAGGCGAGTGATAATTTAAACACAAGAATAAATACTACTGGTGAACTCGTAGATTTTTCACAGGTAATTTTTTTCAAAATGGTAGCCGAACCTTATGAGATTCGCGAAACAGCGGTGACTGGGATGTGCACGACAAATGATAATAAGAGGACCAGAATATATTAGAACCTCGTGCTTTTATAAGCAACTCGGTTGCTAAGGGCTCATCCCTGAAAATTGCCAAAAAACTAAGCAACTGCTTAGCAACACCCAGCCTTGAACCTAGCCAAGGAACTTTTTTCCCCAGCAAAATATTTTATAAAATTAACCAGATGATGTTCGGCAAAACTCAAAAAGCAGAAATTTCAGTAACTGACACAGTGAAAAAGTTGGCATGCATTTTCCCTTGCATATGTATTGTCCGCTTTATAGAGATGTCCGCTTTATAGAGATGTCAGCTTTATAGAGATGTTCGCTTTATAGAGATGTCCGCTTTATCAATAGAGATTTCGCTTTATAGAGATGTCCGCTTTATAGAGATGTCAGCTTTATAGAGATGTCCGCTCAATAGAGATTCCGCTTTATAGAGATGTCCACTTTATAGAGATGTCAGCTTTATAGAGATGTTCGCTTTATAGAGATGTTCGCTTTATAGAGATGTCTGCTTTATAGAGATGTCAGCTTTATAGAGATGTCCGCTCAATAGAGATTCCGCTTTATAGAGATGTCCACTTTATAGAGATGTCTGTTTTATACAGATGTCCGCTTTATACAGATGTCAGTTTTATAGACATGTCCGCTTTATAGAGATTTTGTCAAAAAGATAGTTTTAGGCAGAATTTTTTGACTAAAAAAAGTATTGAAGCTTTACTTTACGAGGATTGTAAATTAAGAGACTATGTATTTAGAAATCATTATTCGTCACAAAAAAAAACTATGAAAGATATAAACTCTTGGAGCAGGATAAGTTTTCGAATTCCAGTACAGTACATTTTTTCGTTGGTGCTGAAAAAGCTGTCAAAAGGGTAGAAAAACATTTAAAAAAAGTAATGTGTAAATGTAAATAAAAAAGTTGTGAAATGTCCATTCATGAATATTTTTTTGTCGCCATTCTATTTTTATAATGTGCGCTTTACAGGGAGCGTTTTTAATGAGAAATTTATTTAGTTTAAATTTTTTTGCACTAAAATCTAGACTCAAGTGTTTTTCCTGGTTCAACGGTTTCTTAAATTTGAGTGGTCTAGTACTTAGTTGCTAATTAACCAGTTTCTTATACAAACAGGTTTCTGATACAAAGCCCGTATATCTCTTATGAGCAACAGTTGGTAAAAATACAGCGACATTTTAAGAACGACTTTAAAACCTCCCTTTGATTCAATCATTTATTGTCCATATAAAATAGCTGGACAAATCTCGATGCAAAGATTCTACAAACAAACCATCATCGAGTTAAATCTTTTTAACTTTGTTTTTGAAGCAATTTGATGTTTTTAATTAATTTGATGGCTGCAATACAGATAACGACCCAGGGGCTAAAGAAGTGCTGGCCACAAGAATCAAGTGTGATAAATTCTTTGAAAGTTAAAAAAAGTTAGGCACTTTCTTGGAACTTTGGAAGAACTTTAAAACCAAGCCTCAAATCTTGAGAAGGAGGTTTATGGAATATGACTAGGAAAAAGAAACGCCGAACACAAACAAAGCTCTGATAAAAGAAACGCGGTAGACAAATAGCTTCCCTAAAAAGAAAAAATGCATACGTAAAGGAAATTCTAGGAAAAGAAAGAGCAAACGAACAAAATTCAGATAAAGGAGACACTTAATACGTAAATAAAACACAGTAAAGTAAAACTCAGAAAGCGAACAACGCTGTAAGAAAAGAAAAGCGGTAGTTATATGAACGAGATTCCGAGAATAATGCAGAATATGAATAAAGCATTGAAAAAGAAGATACACAAAGTGTAGAGAAAAGATAGAACGAAATTCCGAGAAAAAACAACAACAAAATAATAAACGCGGAAAATAAACAAAACTTCGAGAGAAGAAACGTCATCTTGATCTTTCCAAGCCAAAATATTTATTGTTAATCATTATTTTCCCAGGATTTCTGATTTGCTAGATGAATGTCTTTATCTTCAGGAGATAGCATCGGTAGTCATTAAGGAAATTTAAGAATGTCAAAAACATATATATGTCGCAATATATAACGGTATATTAACTACACCAAGCTAAATGATATATCGTATTCCTTTATTAAGTGTCCACGGCGTTATGCACTCACATGGAAGCCTATGAAATTCACAACAATTTACCTGTAGTACATATTGGCATCGTTATTTCGTGCATCTGTAACACAAAGTAGTCATTAACACAAAATGTGAAGATTGTGCCCGTATTGCGATCCCGATTTTATAAATAAAATCGAAGTGAACGATCTAATACTAATGTAACGTCCTTTCGGGCTTTGAGGTCGGGTAGCGGCTAAATCAGTGAAATATATCGCATTTGCTATTTTTTGTAAACATTTCGTGCATTCCGTAGCACCACGTTACTTCGGCGCGCGAACAGGCATAAGGAAGATGGGCGGGATAGTAATTTTTTTATTGAAAATAGAAAACGTGACGTCACATCAAATTGGTCTCTATTTGGGACAAACGGTGAAGTTTTGAATTTCAGGATTTTCTGATGTTTTTAATTTGAGTAAGAAAAGTACGTATTGAGATTGTATTGTGTTTCCTCGTGTTTACTGAGATATGTATTTCTTATTGAAATTTCAACTTAATATGGCTGCAGAGAGACCAGTGGCAAGGGCGCTAATTAGTGACCATTTCATACCTATTTTTTAAAAGGAGGTTTGGATATAGAAAACTAACATGTATACATAGCAGCATATTAAAAAATCGAGTGGGAGAAAAATCGATTCACGGGTTTTTGTGGTACCTAATTTTTGCATCACTTACTACGGGGTTTGAGCTACTTGATGACTTCCATCTTCTCCGCAGGGTTTTTTTCTCTGGCTATATTTCTCTATTTCCAGTACATGTTTTTTCTACGCATAACGCTTATACGCATATTCAGATAGGAGAATATTTTAAGCGTATGCTAAGCATATTGGCCATCCTTGGTGAACCTTCCTTATACACACTAAGACTTAAATTATACCTTTTAGTTTTGTCGCTATAGTTTTAAAGGTTAAAGCGGGGCTATTTCATCTTATCGCATAATTTAATATTAAAATTTTTAATTCGTTTTTGCAATAAGCATAACGTAAGCATACTCTAAGCCTGATTGTATTTCCCGAACAAGCATAATCCAGTCTGATTTTAAATTTTGACTTGCTTATAAAAAGAATAACATGTAGCTTAAATGCAAATACTAAAACACGTTTTTTTGCACTAATTGATTGAGTGCTAGGATTTGTGACTTTTCCCCTAACTTTGTGATAAAAAAAAAGTTTTTGAAAAAAATATACCAGCTGGGGGTAATGTATTTTTGGGATGAGGGAAAATTATTTTGGAATTTTGAAAAGTGCTGACATTGATGTTAGAGGGTTGCTAAGGACATAGATTGGTACTAGGAGCTAGTATAGGGGGTCATTATAACCAGAGAAATTTCACAGTCAAACTCTCACAAAAAATATCATACAGAATTTTTTGATTTGTGACATCACAGCCGTTCATCACAAAAATCATGCCGTGTTTATCCATGCATATCATCACAAATCCCTATGATGCTATGCACATCAAATAATGCGGCAAATGAGTAAATTCCCCCCCTCCCCGCACACATCCGCTAATAATCATCAAAAATCAACGCATACGCAGTAAAGATGTGAACCCCCAATGCTATAGGATAAATGGAAGAACAATGTAAGGACTGTGAACGTATACTTGATGAGTATGACAGGTGTACCTATGGACGAAGGTTTGTGGTAAAAGGTAAAATATTGTGTTGGTACTGTTATAATGAATATATCACGTATAACGGGGGTAGTTGCGTATGTGCGAGGAGAAGCAATCCTCGGGCCTTGCTTTAAATTCCTAATAAAGGATGCTGAAATTTGGAAATGAAATTCTACAACTTTGCGACTACTTTTACTGACATCAATGATATCAACGTGGACCATCTGACAGTGTCAGACCCCATTCCTGCCAATGGAGGTAAGGATCAACGGTATATCATAGGGTATCATACACAGGACCTCGTGGTAGCCCTGAGGGTAAAGACACCTGAAGTCTGGTCCAATGGAGTGAGTCAATACAATACCATTGCCGTACCAGCGATGAGTATTGATTTTGAAGAGTACCCCGATTGGATTGAAAAATATCGACAAATTTGGGCTAAAATCGAAGAGTTGATATCTCAAAAATTGACGACGGAGCCGGTCAGGAAAGGTCGCTATATCAACGCCAAGCTCAAATGCTATAAGGACGCGATCACGACTAATTTTCATGGTCAACCGGTACCCTATAACGAGCCTTGCAAACTCAGTGGTGTGCTGGCGATATCATCCGTATACGTTCAAGGTAGCAACTACTATCCACAGGTACATGTTGTGGAATGTAGGTATAAAACCCTGAATAAATGGCTGCTAGGTGAGGATTTATAAAACCCTATATTTTATAGGCCATACAAGACCTATAAAATATACAAAATTAAGGCTTATACTCGGGCGGAGACTCTAGGTAGCGCTTGCATACTGTACAGATTGCAGTTTTTTTAAAACGTCGTTTCTGCCTTCCTCACGACCTTTCGCAACTAGCTGAGCACGCTCCTGTTCATTGATGGCGTTGGCAATAAGGTTAAACCGCTGTCGCATCTGTTCCTTCAATAGCATATATTTCTGCTTCTCTTGCGTAATGAGACTAAACTCGTAGTCGCTGATAACCCAATTTTCTACTGCTTTTGAGATTACATCGATGATTGAGTTCAATTTAGACTCCGCTAATAGCCTTATATTCTCATGCTTTTTGGATTTCACACCAAGCCTCTTTTCAGCGTTCCTGAGACCTGCCTGTCCAACTCCTACGGCAATCGTAATCCCACCCATGGCAATACAGACCGGAACACCAAGACCCGAGGCCAACGCCCCGATTCCGACACCCGACGTTACTATAGTAATACCCAGCAGTCCGTGGTCGCAGTATCGGATCCAGACCCCGTGCATTTTAAACTTTTTTGCGAGCCTGTCCCGCTCTTTAATCTCATTTCGCAGATACTGTTCAATATCTTCAATCTTTTTGAGCCTGTAGGCCTGGCTTCCCTCCTGTATATCCGCGCCTTTCGCAGGCGCACTTGGTAAATTCAGGTACAGCTTGGCTATATCATTCATCGTTTATTCTATGAGTAAATGCATTGTAATTCCGGTAAACGAAACATTTTTCTCATGGTGGAATTCGTCTGTTAGCATAAACTCGAGGCGATCCGTAGAGCCTTTTAGGGGTAGGTAGATCGGAGTGTCAAAACTCCAAGTCAGCATGTCCCCCCAAGCGTTTAGCTCCTTGGTGGGGAGTAAAGCGAGAATTTTAGACTTTTTACCATCCAGCAGACAGTCGTCTTCATCCAACTGGGGGCAAACAAGTCTCAATCTGTGGTAGACGTCAGTATTGTAGAAGGAATCATAGTCTCCTTTTGTATAATACTTACCACCATCTGGAGCAGGTAGGTCCAAGAGCTCTTGCAGCTGTGTGTTAATCACCAACGTGTACCCCTCATTGACACGGAACCTGCAGAGTCCATTTTTCAAGACAAACAGCTTAATCTTGTCCTGTGCCTGACTATTCACAATAGCCGCTAAATCCTCGATCTTGTACAAGCCATTCATAATCTCAATTCGGGTAACCCTCTGATCAGGCCCTGTCTTACGGATGGTAAAATCATTGTCGGTGTAAATATTCAGCCATACGGGTCTAATACTGATGGACTTTAGGGCAATTCTCGTATCCTGTCCCAGGTAATCCTCAAACAGTGTAGGTTTCGCAATATCAGTGATGTAGAGTTGCTTCATCCCTTTCTTCTAACAACAAAGGAATGAATATCTACTCATACAACCCCAGCGCAAAGTACCAATCCAACAGGGGAGAATGGCCACTTGATGTAATCAACTTGGAGCATCAGGACCTGTATGTGTCTACAGAATCACACATTTCTGTGGTATTCCCTGAGTTTACCAAATACCCCATCAGGGTTCCAACAAATTTGCTGAATGACCCCGTCATAGTGGGATGGAAGGGACAAGCTCTGGACTACTGGAATATCCAGGTTAACTTTGCCACCCATTGCTCAACCACGGCCTTGGGCATATCTGCTAAGCATATGACGGGCTCCGAGCCACTTGTCAACTCAATCTTCAAATTTCATGTATACTACCACATGCGTCGTATCCTGGCGATGGTTTTTCCCGGTACAAAAACCCTTATTCAACCTCTGGCTACGCGCAGGTATGTCGCGAATATGGTGCCGAGCCCAACGGTCTGTACAAAACCAAATCAGTAAGTGCCTCAAAAACTAACGGAAGATGGTGGCCACAGGTTGAGGGTGATTGGGCTAAATTCATCATACCAACAAGTCAGGGTTTGACGTCGGAAGGTCTTACCAAGCTAAGTGAAAGTATTCGGGTCTACGTGGTCTTGTTGCTCGGCTCGCATGCGGGGGCCAAGGCATCCCTACTCGGTTCTGGTGCAGACAGCTATACGGCCAGGCAAATCTTGATGCAAAAATTTGAAAGTATGGTGCAGCGCGAAGAAAATGTAGGGCGAGATATAGGTCAATTTCAGAAGGTTGCAATATGCCCGAACTCCGGTGAGCTATGCCGTCATGCCCAGCGTATACATGTTGCCCTCTGATATGAACCTGCGCATAGGCAAAATTAAGGGGTACAATAACAACATCTTGATCGCACCTGCCAATGTAAATGTTGGGGTCCAGGTTGATGTGAATAACAAGCCTATTGTGAAGCTCCTAGAGAGGGCTATCAAGCATACTGTCAAAGCACCCCCTAGGCATATGGAGCAGGCCATCAAGCATGCGGCAGCTATCAAAGCACCCCCTAAGCATATGGAGCAGACCATCGAGCATACGGCAGCTATCAAAGCACCACCTAAGCCTATGGGGCATACCATCAAACATGCGGCGGCTATCAAAACACCACCTATGCATAATACACCTGATCAGAGGGAACCCCCACAACAACACGAGGATACCAAGGCCGCATTGATCACGACAGGGGTAGGCCTCATCATTGCCTATATATGGCTGAAAAAATAGATCATATTAGGCTTTTTTCCTCTTTCCAACATAGACAACAACAAACCCAACGGCGGCCGCGATTGCCATATATAGATGCTTGGCTGCGTATTCGATAATTGTTGCCGCTACCCTCAGAAAGAACGAGACAACCGTACCCATAATACCAGGTAAGGCAGCACCTGCCTTGGCTGCCAAGTATTTCAGGAATTTTCCAAGCCTTTCCAGTTGCTTCTCTACAAACTCCTTTCCTGCGGCACTTCCTCCTTCACCTGTTGCGGCACCCCCTCCTGTAACGGCGAGTACGATGGTGCTTATCAGTAGACCAACAGCCGACACGATACTCGCTATAGTAAGCCCCTGCTCCTTGAACAAGATTTTAAGCTTCTCGAGCAAAGACGTGTCATCTCCAGCGATCTTCATCAGCATCTCCTTAATGACCTTCAACTGACTGTAAATTTGGGAGGAAAGTAAGCCGTGCGCATTTTGCGCAGCCTCTTTTTTATCGTTCAATTTTTCAATCTTATCCTCAAGCTCCTTGATTTTCCCATCAAGGATATCTTGTTGTCCTTTGGCTACCCCGGCTTTCTGCTTCTCGAGTTCTTTCACATTGCCCTTTGCCTTGTCGATCTCGCTATCGTATAAGATCATCCTAGCCTTCAATAGTTTCATGCTTCCTCTTATAGTTTGAAGTTCAATTTAAGCCCTCTTCTTTCACGTTCGGTGAATACTTCGTCGTCGCCGCCAAATGAAGTATCCTCGATAAGGCTCTCCGTGGCATCCACAAATTCTTCTATAGATTCTATAGATTGCATCGAAATGCTATCACCAGCATTGCCCTTCCTCACAAGTTCATCCCCCTGTTGCCCAAGTGCCTGGGCCGCTGCCCTACCTTTATTGGGTGTAGTAGTGACATAGTCCGGGAAACCCATAGCATGCACGAGATCTACCTTCAATTTTAATGCTATGGATCCAGAAGTTCGAAATCCACCATTCTCCTTGTAAATAAGCTCCGTAATATCTATGCCCTTGAAAAAAAGACGTTCCCCCTCCATACTAAAATCATCGTAAGGTATCATAATAAGCTTCCCCAGCCGCCTCGTATCCTTACTAAGATGATGGTAGAGGCTATTAACCTTTGATTTTAATATTTCTTTCCTCTGCCCCTCAAGTCTAGACCCTGGAGCACCCTGTTGTTCTCGCTGGGTTGAAGGTCCTGGCGTTGATGGAGGTTTTGGCGTTGATGGTGTAGTATCATCAGGCCTATCATCTTTCCCACCATCATCAAAAGTATCGTGCTCATATACTGGGTTCGTTGGCATTTATTTAAAAAGATCATTCTAAATAAAAGAGTGCATTTGGAACTACATTGGACCCGTACGCAGAAATGAAACAGCTTTTTGGTATCAAAGGGAGGCGGCAGCGCGTCAAGGTAAGCCACGTGCCTTCTACAATTAACCAGAATGAGGACCTCTATGTTGACAAGCCAAACATGGGGCAGAACGATGTCATATTTCCGGGTAGCATCAGGCTACTGTTTGACCTGGTCCTTACAGGGACCAACACAAAACGCACCCTAGTCAGCAACATAGGGAAAGCGTTGGTGCGAGATTTACGCATCACCCTAAACGGCAATGAGGTACAGAATATAAGCGACTATGGCCCCCTCGCGGTCTACAGAGACTTGTGGCTGCCCAAATTCGATCGGGAAAACAACTTAATTCTAGAGGGGGTCAATCCCAACGACGGTACCTTAAGGGCCCTGCAGGTAAAGGCTACTGACCATGTAGGTACCGACGAGGAGAAAGCCATTGCTGCCGCCTATGGGAACACCTTTTCCGTCCCCCTCGGTAAAATGTTCGAACTAACGAGACAGACAGATTGCAGTTTGTCCTACATTTCGCGTCGTACGGCGACGTGACCAAAGATGGAGGTACGGCAGCCGACGCCGCATATAAAATCACCAATATTTCATTGGAGTTTGATAAGGTCAACCATGAGGGTCACGCGAGTGCTATGATGTCAAGGTATAGTCGTCTCGCGTTACCCTACGAAAGGGTACTCCGGAGCAAGGTGGTGACCCTTAAAAAGGCAGACACGAGTTAAAATTTACAAATTGATTCCCCGGCCAAGAGCCTAAAGGGCGTCTTGCTACTGTTTGTAGACCCTGCAACAGTAAAACCCTATGCTGGAAAGAATGAGGTGTTCTACAACCCCAAGATCGAGAAGATCTGTCGCGGGCGAGCCCAACGAACTGTATTCGCATGCCATGCTCGGTAAGGATCATTTTGAGGGGGCTGTCAATCTGTTTGGGAGTCATGATTCCAAGGTGACGATTGGCCAATTGTTCAATGAAAGATATTGTCTATTCATAGATTTCCGAACCTCTCCTGATCATGCCCTGCATGGTTCCGGAAGACCTCTACAACGCCTTAGTGACGGCATCACGCTGCACATGACGAAGAAAGCCGACGGAACTGGGGACATTCGCTGCTATGTGTACCTGCTTCAAAATGCTCAGCTAAACATCCTAGACGGTAGGTTTCACAGCGTTGAATATTAGTGACCACAATTTGTTCCTGCATCAGAGGCAAATACGAGTCAATATGGAAAACAAGAGCTGCCCAAATTGTAAAAAAGTATTAACCCTAGATGCATTTAGGGTGATGAAAAATGGAAATCCGACAAAAAGTTGCATAGTTTGCCTGGATCAAAAGAAACAGCGGCGTGCCAAAAGCAAATGCCCCCATGGTAGGCGGAGGGATCATTGTAAAGAATGCAAGGGCAGTCAGATTTGCGAGCATGAAAAACATAGGGCCTATTGTAAGGAATGCAAGGGAAGTCAGATTTGCGAGCATGAGAGGCGGAGGGATTGCTGCATAGACTGCAAGGGTAGTCAGATTTGCAAACATCTAAGGATGAGGGCCCAGTGCAAAGAATGTAAGGGTAGTCAAATCTGCCAGCATGAAAAAGGAGAGCCCATTGTAAAGAATGTAAAGGAAGTCAGATTTGCCCCAATGAGAAATTAAGGTACCGCTGCAAGGAATGCAAGGGCAGTCAGGTTTGCAAACATGAAAAAAGAAGATCCCAGTGTAAGGACTGCAAGAAGGGCAAACAGTCAGAATAAATACGGTTCCATAGCGTTGAGTATTGATAGACCATAACTCGTGCTTGTCCCTAGGGACAAAAACGAGTCAATATGGAAGGAACCAAGAGCTGCTCAAATTGTAAACACTATCTTTCTTTAGACACTTTTAGGATCAAGGGAAATGGTCAAACTACAAAAATGTGCATCAAGTGCCTCGATGCTAGCAAGGCGTCAAAGGAGCGTACAAAGTGCCCGCATCAAAAGCAGAGGGGTCAATGTAAAGACTGCAGGGGCAGACATATTTGCAAGCATCAAAGGCAGAGGGCCTATTGTAAGGAGTGTAAAGGAAGTCAGATTTGCAAGCATGAAAGGATAAGATCTCGCTGTAGGGACTGCAGGGGAAGTCAAATATGCCGCCCCCATCAAAGGATAAGATCTCAATGCCCCATATGCGACCTTCCTGGACATCTCGCCCATAATGTACGCAGCCAAACCATCAAAGCTTTACGGGGAAACAAGGAGCTTACTTCTCAGGAGTATATCGGGTGTGATATGGCTAGGCTGCGGGCCCATATTGAAGCTCAGTTTGTTGAGGGTATGAACTGGGACAATTATGGAGAGTGGCACATTGATCACAAGGTGCCAATTAAATATAAGGAAAATGGCGATGCTCCATCGCTGATGATGTTGGTAGGAGATTGCACTACACTAACACTCAACCCATGTGGGCGAGTGAAAACATTGCAAAGGGCAATCGATATATTACAAAATAAATGGCAACCTTGGCAATCATGGCAGGGGGAGCTCTAATCAACGCGCTGGCCTTTAGTGGTACAAACTTCTTGTTTTCTAAACTCTCGGGGCACGACGAAGCTGAACGGAAGGGACACGACGAGGCGATGGAAAAATTGCAAAATGCTCAGGCATGGTGGGTTCGGGACAGACAGGCAAAGATCGACTGGTTACAGAAGCAACGGCAATTGCAAATAAAGGCTGGTAAGAGCCTTCGGGAGCTGGACGACAGCCTATATAAATATTATATTGCAACAGAGGAGGGTAAGCCCAAATTGTTGGATTATTATACACCCTCCAAGAAACAACAAGATGGGGAATTCAAGTTTATTGTTGGCTCCCTATCTCTGATAGGATTTGCAGCATATAAATATCTGTAAATGTTTTTTGAGATGTAATAAAGACATGTCAAAAAAATCACATATCGTTAACGAAGAAGAAGCGGAAAAATTAAGTAAAATTTACTACACTCCCGAACATATCTGGACCGGACGCAAGGCTATCAAGTTGCTAGCCTCAGAGAGCGGTCTATCCAAAAAGGAGGCCACTCACTGGCTGTCTAGGCAACTCTTATGGCTCCGGCATATTAGGGGTCCGAGACGTATCGATTATCCCCACTTCAGTATTACAACACCCAACAAGATGCATCAGTTTGATTTGCTGTATATGCCCCATGACAAGCTATATGGTAGTACTTACAGGTATATCCTCACAGGGGTCGACGTGGCCTCGAGATACAAAGTAGCGAGGCCTCTGCGTACCAAAAAAGCCATTGAGGTCGCGGATATGATCAAGGACATTTATAAAGCGGGACCTTTACGATACACTAAAACCTTTCAGTGTGCGACAATGGTTCTGAATTCAAATCAGCAGTAACAAAATTGCTAGAGGATAAGGGGGTGGAGAGTAAACGGGCCACCACCAAGTACCACCATACTTTCACGGCCTTTGTCGAGTCCTACAATAAGGTACTCGCGGAAAGGCTCTTCAAGCCCCAAGATGCGCAAGATTTGGTCTCTGGGGAAACTAGTACAATTTGGGTCAAACACCTGTACACTATCGTAAAAAATTTTAACAATACCAAGACTGCCATGATTGGCCTAAAACCTAACAGGGCGATTAAACTCGAAGATGTCCCGCTCACAAAAAGTCAGCACTATCCCGAGGAAAAGCCCTTACCCGAGGATGGTTCGTACCTCTATCTGTTACAGCCCGGAGAGGAGCATGGCGACTCTAAAAGACGCGCCACTGACGCCTTTTGGAGCAGACAAACTTACAGGATGGATCGTATTGTAGCAGGTAGTCGTGTGTTGTACTATTTGAAAGACGGTCCCGAAAGAAGCTTCGTGTCGGAGGAACTCATGCTTATTCCAGAGGACGTTCAGGTACCGCCGGAGGATGTTAAGGCTTGGTAATAGTTCTTCAGGCGTTCATCTAGATTCTCGGCCCAATTTTCACCATTCGGATCTCGCAGATAATCCCAAGGATGTAGGGTGTAGAACGGGTACCCATAGACGATACCTTTGATAACATTGGGTTCATTTTCCAGATCAATATCGACTAGGCGTCTATCTGGTATCGGAAAGCTGAGTATATCGCCTATTGTTGCTATATCAGCCAAATCCGATAGCTTCAACTCCTTATCCTTGATGACCTGATAACAGAGTGCCCCATGGTTGTTCTCTTTAACATCAATAATATGGAGCCCCAGACGTTGAATATCAGCCTCTAGATCCTCATCTATCTCGTCCATTGCAAATGTCCCCCATGCTTTTTCGCCTGACGCTAACCTGTTTAAAAGCTCTTCCTCAGCCTTATATTCAAAACCTTCATAGTAGAGTCCATCTCGATATTTAAAATTTTCTAGGCAGGTAGGACAATAACCAGTCACTGACTCTGCGTTGATACAACATCGTAGTACGGGTACATGGGTATCGTAATTATATGTAAATTGTTGTGTTTTTATGTATGCCTCCATCTTTTGATATTTCAATATATGGAAGCATGAAGCCAAACGGTAAACCTGTATAAATATGATTAATAATAATAATAATAATAATAATAATAATAATAATAATTGAGGCCCTTTCTGCCATATGATTACTACTTACAAGAGTAGTAAAAATTAGCGTCTGCCTAGTCCTCTAGTGCCGGAACACCCAAATCGTACAGGTCATCCCGAGTAAGGTCGATAAGCCCGAAATGGTTTCTGTAACGCTCCACATGTCCATCCTCCTCAAACCGATTAAAGGCGTGTATACCGTTAGGGTTGTCGATGACAACAATCTCCTCCGCGTTTGTGTAGTTCTCCTTAAACCACCATCTCTTCTTGTTAATATTGCGCCTCTGAACACGCGTGCAGTAATAGGGAAGATGATGGTACTCATCGTCGTCCTGTGCGGTATGCTTGCGATGGATTATGATGACGTTGTCCTTCTTGGAATCCTGAGCATGTGGTACATACCGTTCCCGAAGCATTATATTTTCCTGGGCCTGTTCCGCAAGCTGTTGATTTATGGAATCAATTTCATCCCCCAGCACCATGAGTTGTTTGTCTCTATCGTCTAGATCGTCCTCAAGGATGGCGACGTCAATCTCTCTGTCCTCAAGGGACGATGCTTCTCAAGTTCATCCTGTAATTTCTTGACCCCTGCTCGAGTAAGCCATTTTATGACCCCTGAAGCCTTGGGTTTTTTTGATTTGGCAGCAATTTCCAAGGCACCATCCAGGGTGATGAAGGCATCATGTGAATTTTTCCCTCTTCCAAGGGCCAGGGTGCCACCCTCCCCCTTCCACCCCACAATTTCTTGTCTTGCTGTAGTTTCTTCATCCAGATGTTGAAAATTGCGCGCTATATCAGCAATCCCTAGAAACCTACCAAGATCAGCACGCTTGAACAGAGGCTGATTTTCCTCATCGAACAGGGTTTCAATTGCTCCTGCGTTAAACGTAACTTGCGACGACATTTTAATATACTACGGCTCAGCCAGAGGTTTTCACCCTCCAGTGGTAAGATTAGTGTTTGGTTGGGTGTACTCAGATCTGAGTACACCTTGGAGGTCAGCAAAAGCGTCTCTTAGTCACTCAAGAATTTTCCAAATTTTAGGGTGTTCCAACCTCACGTATAGGCATGCTTGCTTGGATTTTTTCAACTCGGCTTTGATATCATCCCAGTCTGAAATCATGTTAGTCTCCTCGTCTATCATCTTCATATCTGAGCGTTCATGAGGGTACCAGAGGAAGAGCTGTTTTTTCTGTCTCCTCAAATTTTTAGGCAAAGCAGTATACGATTGCGTTAAGAGCCACAAGCTGTGCTTCCTGTGCCTACCTGAAATAGCTAATTCAAGCAGGGGTTGACGTTTTTTGTCGAGGCTTTCGTCGGCTATACAGTCGTCGACGACAAACAAACTCTCCTCACCCGCCAGCAATCATGATAATTTCTGAATCCATTCAAAAAGTTGATCCTTGGGGTCTATCAGAAACACATAGTCATCCCGCCAGAGCGAGGCCCTCTCAAGGTAGGTGGTATTCCACCGTATAGTCGGACAAAGTATGACTATGTTGTGATAGTGTTTTTTATATTCGTTTTCAATTAGGTCCAAAGCACGTTGTGTTTTCCCACAACTTGTCGGGCCTGTAAAGATTGCTGTGTGGGGTTGAAGGACCACATCTAGCATTTTATAATATTAAAACCCTTTTTTCCTACATATTTTTGGGATAGTGGAAAGGCATTCAACACAGATCCATGTGCCGCCGTGGTTGTTGACAAGATGCCCATTACAGGCAGGGCAGTGCGTGGTCTTTCGAGTATTGTATACAGGGGGTAGGGGGTCAAACACTATCTTACCATCAAGGCAGCGCAGTACCTTGCGATATCTCTTAACAAGCCGCACCCTTTCCTGAGAGACAGGGCAGGGTCCGAGGTAGAAGAAGGGTATCTTGATTGGTGTCTTTAAAAGTCCAATGTACCGAGGTACAATATCGTGGGACAACAGGGTGTATAAGCGTAGGTAATTTTGATCTTGTTGGACCTGTTTAATATCCTTATCAATTTTCACGGGGTCTACAACATCCATTTATTTGGGTTTCGGCACGATACTCGCGGGGATCCAGTTCTTCTTCACCGCCATCTCGCGACTGGCCCTACCTGCAGCAAAATAAGCCACCATCTTGAGGACATCGTTGGTATCCATTTTTGTGGAGGGCCGTGCTATGCCCAGGAATTTTTTACCTGCCAGAGCATAGGCAAATGTGAAACTAAGGTCCACGACGGTTTCGTAGAGCATATCCAAAATCTCCTTTTCCTTTGGTGTAACGTTGCTTGTACTCATTTATATTAATGCATTTTGAAAATTTCAAGGGTTTTAGCCTTTTTGTTGGGGCTCGGGGTGGGCCGCGGGCTTGTCCTCATTTTTTCCTGCAAATTTGTACCATACCCCAACCCTTATCGCGAGCACGGCAAGCGTGCCTACCCCGTACATGTAGATATTGTCCATGGACTTGTGAGGACTGGTCCCAGAAGAGGCTTTGACTGTAGGCTCTACGGTACCTACTTGTTGTTTCATTTCTTCCTTTCTTTTCTTCATCAGTGCCGCCAACTTGTGACCCTGCGCAACCCTTCCTGGATGTTTTACTGGCTTTGTAATGATTCGCTCTTCTTGTCTCTGTTCTTCAGTCATTTGTTATAAGTCCTTATGGCTTATAAGAAATTTCAAATCCTTAAGGCTCCTTAGTCTCCTTCCCCTCCGCCTCCTCTTCTTTTTTGCTCATATGCCGGGCCGTGTGGCCCATCACCAAAATAGGGGCTAGGCACCTCCCGATTGTACAGTACACCAGAATACCAAGGTCTGCCATGGCGTCCCGGATGATGGGGTCTTCTTCGATATCTTTTCGCAGGTCCTCAACGCTGTCAATATCCACGACATTTCCAATCAAATTTGCGTCCAGATTGACCACGTGGGTAGTCAACGCTTTTGCGGTTTTCTCCCCCTTCTCCTGAAGCTCACGTTGAAGGTACTCGGCATGTACCTTTTCGATGGCCTCATCAGGAGCCTTGTCGACAAAGCCCTCTGTACATTTTTTGGGTAGGAGATGTCCCTTGCCTTTTCGTAGAGCTTCCTTTAAAGCTTGGTGTTGATCCGTTGGTTTTTCGACATGTTCAAATTCTGCGGAGGTTTTGTCAAATATAGTCGCGAGCTCTGTCATTCTATTTATTATATGTTGAAATTTTAGATAGAATATTAGTACTATCACATACGGTAGAATTACGGCGATATACAAACACACTTCCATTTATTGTTTAAACAGTAAGTGGGGAGGTATGTACCCCGTCATGCACGACTCTCTTGTCATAAAACGCCGAGAGTCCGAGCTTGTTCTGTTCGTACGTAATCATACCCTGCTCATGTACCCTAAAGCCTACGTTTTTGGCCATGTCTAGACCACCCCTTAGCGCACTCAGGTATCTACTCCAGGTCACAGCATTTTGCCTCTTTGACATACCCTTACACGAGAATTTTGACGGTCAGGGCAATCATCCGAAACCCAATGAATTCCGCTTTGAATAATCCTCCCGTTCGACTCGAGTACTTATCAGTGACGAGCCAGTTTTTCACATCCTTGTCGTAAGTGTCAAGCAGTTCGGGGCGAACGACATCCCGCAACTCTTCCCCGGAGATGGCAAAATAGGCACTGTCAGTGTCCATGTAAATGTATTCAAAATCTCGACGATCCACGTACCTGTCGAGAAAATCATAGTAAAATTCCAACATCCGAAGCTTGGCTAGTTGGTACACCGCAATACCGCACTGATAGGCTCTATCGATGGTACACTTGTGTTTGCCCCTTCTTACCTCATACGCATCCCCGATCTTCCAGGTACGGGCTTCGGAGGGCTGCATCAACCTCCTTTTCATCCCTCGTAAATGTAGTATCTGCGTGCCTCGCTAGGTCTTCAATCATTTTGCCGTAGAAGCTGTTCCCCTTCAACTTTGCCGTATCTCCGCAATACGCTTGTCGGGGTCTTTATCAGCCTGTCGCCGTGCATCGGCAATCTCTTCCGGAAACCATTCAAAGGGCCTACCTCGAGTGTACTTGAGGAATTGGTAAAAAGCAGTCACCTTTAGCCCATGGTAAAGGTACCATTTTAGTAGGGGTGTATACAGTAGGATTTTTTTGGCTCCCATCAATCCCAGAAGCTTACGCGTACCCGGAACACGCTTGCGCCCCGTAGCTTTTAAGTACTCGTGCATATGCCCTGGGATTTGATCGTTGGGTATCTCCTTCACAACAAACAGTGGGGCCATTTCGCTAAATTTTTCACGCAGATCTTCGGGTACTTCGATATCCACCTGCGCAAACCCAAAGAGCGATCCATCTAGAGCACCTCGCGTTAGTATCTCGATATTGTGTTCCGATGTTGATGCAGCCACTTTGATCAGCTTTTCCTTCCCACAGGGAAAATCCTGCATCAGGGTACTAGGATACAGCATGTTTGCGTCGTACCCTAGAATGGTCTTGCACTTGTGGGGTTCCTTATACACGTGAGATCTGATACCCGTCACGTCCCTCTCGTGGTATCGAGAGAATACGATCGCGGGACCGCCAACCATCCCCGTCCGCAAGAGCTTGTAGGCCTCATTCCTCGTACATTTTGTACATGCTTTCCGTACCTCCTTACAACTCTTACAACTCTTGGTGTAGCAAGAGTCCTTAAACCTGTGCCTACATGGGTCTCCGGGAGCGTATAGCTCTAGCTTGGGGTTCAACCGTAGGGATTTGTTTAAAACGTACCGCATCGAGACACCTGGAATACTTACCGCACCCTTCAAAATGTCTATCGCGTCGGCGTAATACAGCAACATCGTCTTGTACACGGCTTCAATGAACGGCTCCACATCGGCTAGGTTGTACTCGCGCAGCCAGTCCATCATGGTAACACAGCCTCGTTTGTAGAACTCAGCGCAGAATGTCCCGTACTCTTCAGGGGATAGCGGGTTTTTCCCACTTAGCCGGCTATAGAAGTTCTCGTGCGCGACAGGCCCAACATGGTTCAACTTTTCGTGGCTTCTTAGCCACTCGTATGGAAACACGAGCTTCTCGAGCCTACATTCCAACGACTTGCACCAACCGGCATAGCTCAGCCCGGGAGCAAGGAAATTCTTAATGTCGATAAATTTAAACCTTGAGGTGGTAAGGAACATGTAGTCATTGTCTTTCTTAGCCACCCTGATCTTATCGCCTTGCGCAATTTCTTCGACAAAATACCGCTTGATCAGGTTGATGTCATACTTGCCACTGTTGAAACCAATTACGGCTACTTGGTTTACCCACTCGTTCCACAACTCCCGGTTCTTTTTGGATAGCATTTCGAAATCGTCAGGTTTGGGGTACATTCTATCTACCTCTTCCACAATGAGGGCATGCCTCTTTTCCAGCTGCTCCACAAACTGTTTAACCAAGACCTTGGGATCCTCGTGCTCAATGAACGTCGGGTGGTTATTAAACTATCGGCAATACCAACACTTACGGGAACATGTCTCGAGAGGTATGTTAAATCAGATGTTTGCTGGTAGTTTAAAGGTGCTAGGAGGGCCTCGAAATCAAATACCAGGTAGTGAGGACAGGGTCTGAATTCCTTCTGAAAGTACCTCTTAATCTTGGGTGGTTTCTCACATTCCCAAGCTGTGACGAGGTTGTAACCCTGTTCCCGTATCATCCTTTCCTTAGACAGGGTTGCACCGTACCGAGCCTTGTCCGCGTCGGTTCTCTCGGGCTGACAGGGACACCCGTGCCATTTACAACCATTGTATTCATATACGGTCTTTGTGATAGGTTCATACCCATCAACTTTCCACTCTTTTTTATCCTCACATATAACCCGTTCTCCTCCATGACCACATAGCGCGTGATGGATATGCCTTCCAGTTTGCTTCGATATGTATTCGATCCATTTTGAAGCATCGTAGCTAAAACCCTCATCGTAAAAGACCTTCTCCGCCTTGCTCGGCATACGTTTCACCTTTCCACCCTTGCAAATGATTGTCGTCTTGACACCCTCGCATTCGTTCCTCTTATGCCGTGATAGGTGGCTGCTTTTGGTAAACAGTTGTTTGCATACCTCGCATTCCCATTTCTGTTGGGCCAGCACGTCTAAATCCTTGATGTAGAAACAGTGCCCATCCAGCATACCAAGATTGATAGTGTCTAAACCCCTTTTGTACTGCTTTTGCCCATAGACGAGTCGCCATGGTGCCTTCGCGGAGTTTGTCTTGGGTTCAAAGACTCTGATGTTGATCCCGAATTGTTTGGCTACGCCCTCAAGATCCACCAGCCTTGTGGGGCGCACGTCCTTACGCTTTAGCTTAGGGTCCTCGTAGTACTTTCGGGCTAAGGTGAGGGCTGGTTTTGTAAGAAACTCTATTCCCCGTACTACGTCTGCCCTCTCTCTTACGGCTAGGCATCTCCAAAAGCATAAGTTGTCCGTTCGTTCTATTTTCCCATCCATAGCGTAGATGCACCTCTTGTTTCGCAGCCAATCTGGGAGAGGGCCGCATCCCAGGAGAGGTTCGCGCGTACTTATCACCTTGATCTGTACGTGATCAAAAACGATTTTCCCTTCATAGGCTCCTGGGGTCTCGGTGGTTCTAACAGGTGGTAAATAAGCCTTGGTCCAAAACTCGCCATCCTCCAAATCGAGACGCTTCATCTCACATTCTTCCATGAACGCTTCGATTTCCGCTATACTTGACAGCGACATGGAGCTCTTGGTAATCAGACACACCACCTCCACCCTTGTAAATATCACAGCCGAAACTATACACGATCTTAACACGCATGTCCACGTGTGACTTAATTTTTTGCATAATCGGATCCTTCAGAGGTTGGTTCAAATGCTTGTTGGACCGCCAAGTTTTGATCCTATTTCCATCTTCCAACATCTGGATATCGTCCTCAGAACCCTGAATATCCTCCGTGTAGTCTTCCCTTGCCTCCTGTTTGATCTCGTCGTGAAGCGTTGTCCCCCACGAAATTTGTTCTTTTGCCTTGTTTAGAAGGCAACGGTATCCCGCACACTCTGTAGTCGAGAGGCAAGAGCGTCGCGAGTTGTCGCCACTGGTGCCGACACGGTGCTGTATATTTTACTGATTGCGTTCTTGAGCCAACTCATTAGCTGTGGAACACACAGCTTCTAGTTTCGGCTGAAAGCTCGAACAAAATCCTGATCTTCTGAGATTTAAGTGAAGATATGTGTATCCCGGACGCGGTTAGTAAAATTGACGTTTAATCTGCGATTTTAAAAGTTGCATAGCTCAGGTTTGGAAAAGATCTCTTTTTGTCTTGTAAATACTTCGTATGTTTTCTATGCTTCTATATGCTAATAAAGATACCATCACATCCATGTAAATCTTAGTAAAATCATTTTTATTATCTTGGCTATAACTGGCGTATATATATAGCAGGCCAGCTAACGTGGTCAGTGTCAGTAGATAGCAATAGACGGAATTGCTTTTCTCCAAAGTTTTTCATTTAGTTTGGTATAAGTGCATTTTGTGCTATCCATCGTTATTACTTCTTGTGTTATCTTTTACCAACCTGAAGCTAGCCACAAAAGTAAGGAGGCATATAGCTATAAATCTTGTAATAATAACCCTGCAAATTTTAGCTGCAATACTCTGCTTAACAAAGTATCTTTCCATACATCATAGTTTATAGTGTTAGCTTCACAGCAACAGAATAAAATATTTTATCCCAGTGGTTTAAAGTTTCAATGGAGTTTCAATGTTTACGTTTTGACAGGATTTCCACGCTCGTGTATAAAATCTGATAAATCGACAGATAATAAAATGCAGACTATATAGAAGAAGAAAATTAACAGTCTGGGAGAACTGATAATTAGCCTGTAACAGGATAGTTAGTCGATGCTTATACGGCTATAATACGGTGGAGATCTTTTTTGCCTAAATTTCCACAATTTTCTTCAATATGTCGATATTGTAGCCTTCCTCATATTTTTCATGCCTGACTACGTCTTTTCAATGTTTTTCCATAAACTCAGCGTTGTTGTTTCAAGAGTATTCATAAATTGAATCAGCTAGTTATATAATATACACTATAAATATGGAACTGAGGCCATGCAGTACCAGGAAAGTCCGTATTTATATGGTTAATTAGACGGTATTAGTTTGAAAATGATATCTTTCATGCACAGTCGTTTCTTGTTCTTATTTTGTTTTTTATTGGAGCATAACATGCTATGAAACTAGGTAGATGACTATTGTAAGATCGATATCGAAGAAAAGTGTAGAAATTGAAGAAATAAGATCTCTACCGTATAATTAGCCACATAAGCAGCTAATTTTACTGTGTACCGTATAATTTCCTGTAATGGCTAACTGTCCTTTACAGGCTAATTATCAGTTCTTCCCAACTGGTTAAGTTATGATTAAAAAAATTGTTAGGCTAGTAGCATTTTTTCACTGATGTATGTTGTAAATTAATCTGCATGCAAAAATTGTAATAGGCTGGTTGGTCTACGGCTTATTGCATGTTTTTGCCTGTCGATTTGCACAAAAGATCTTGGGAATATATGAAACGAGTCTGAAATTGCTCAGATTTGTAGAAATTTTCTGCAGACCAGGTCTGAAAGGGCGTTCTATTGGACTAGCCTTCAACCCATGAAACAAGGGATGGCTCAGATATTTTTAGACTTGCCATCCCTTTTTCGGGCGTCCTCAGCACAAAATGACAATTCGGCTACCAGTTTGAATAAAATACGTATATTATTGAGCTTGCTGCTCAGTGACTAAACAGGAGGGGTTCTACAATTTTGCCAGCCTGTTTAATTTTTCCTCTGTAAAACAAGCACCGAAAGCCCATTTTTTATTAGTTATGCTATGAATAAAGTATTTTCAATGTAAGCTCAAATGAGCTTGTTTTTTTGTGATACACACTTTTTTTTTATAAGAAACACGCTTATAAGAAACCCGAGGCTCAAAATTTGAAAATATTAAGTACCTCAAGCTCCTCCAGACCATAAACTATTACAGAAAATATTAGTGAGCTCTTAGCACTTTTTTTAATTGATCAAATAGTAGACAAAACTAGAACTATATATTAAGAAACAAACAACCCTTCATTTCCAAAAGCGATATGAATTATCAGAAAGCAATACTCATACTACTAACACAGCACTAGTATATATCACTTATGTACAAACAAAATCATTTGAACTTTAAAGAAATAGGTCAAAAATGTTTCCATCGTTGGTAAGCTCATCTACTTCCATGTTGTCAAAATTAAGAAACTGTTAAGAAACTTTTAGCCTCAAAATCAGAAAAAAATAAGAAACTTGAGCCTGAGTAGTCAAAACTGGTTTCTTATAAAAAAAACAGCGTGTACAGTATATATATTCAATCTTGTCTGTGAGAGGTAATTAATTGGCATGGTATACAACAGACTGTAGCCTGTTTATTATTTTATTTGATCTGAAGTTACATGGGTGTTTTTTTTTTGAAACGGCATTTCTAAAAGTAACACATATACCTGTATCCTGATGGTCAATGTGGTTTATTGTATTGACTGCTTGACCGGTCATTGTTTAACATTATACCTTTATAGGGAAACAGATTAAGTGAAATAAAATATGTCGTCTGACAGTTTTTGCTATAGCAGACCTCCGTAAGAGTTTTACTGGAAGCACTCCACACTGGTTGTGCAAAATGGTTTAACTGGACTATATGGTCAACCTAAATTGCAATGCTAACCTTTTGTTGCTTTAATGAATTTCTTATCTTCCATGCTTTAAAGTGTTTTCTTGATGCTGCATATACTTTATTGACATAAACTAGCTCCTATGCAGGGATTTTGTTTTATTAAAACATGCTTTTACTGGTACAACTTTTATTAGAAACCTTATTTACTCAAAAAATGATGTAACTTTATTTCATTATATTTCAGTCTTGCGTTTGTGAAAAGGTTTAAAAAAACCTTGCAAATGCTAGGCAAGCGGGCTTAAGTTTTTTATTGGCTTGCGATACGTCGATGATTAGAAATAGGTTTTGTGTATCCTAGAGTAACAAAAAAAATCAGCTCTGTTTTAACATTGGTTCCACAGCTTCATAGCTGTACGGCTATCTTGTTTCTCTTTATTATATACAGATTTTAACAACGTCCGAAGATTGCTGAGTTTTGAGTAGGGGAATTTCCCTTACTCAACATATTAGTCACATCTTACTGCGCATGCGTTGATTTTTGATGACACTTAGCGGATGTGTGCGGGGAGGGGGAATTTAATCATTTGCAGCATTGATTTTGATATGCATCAATAAGCATAGCATTATAGGGACTTGTGATGATTGTATGGATAAACACGGCATGATTTTTGTGGTGAACAGCTGTGACGTCACAAATCAAAAAATTCTGTATGATATTTTTTGTGAGAGTTTGACCGTGAAATTTCTCTGGTTATAATGACCCCCTATACTAGCTCTAGGGATAAAATACAGACCACATTTGAAGGAAATATTAACCCAGCGAAATGACGTTATTTCTGATCCCAATGACGTAATTGCATTGGTTTCCTTACCTTGAAAGTAAATTTAATAAAACATCAGTATTTCTTGGTAAACGAGTATCGTTCGATGAAAATTTTTCTTGAAGATATGACGTATTTCTGGTCGCAATGACGTCGGTGAAATTAATTTTTATAAAAAAACCCGACTCAGACGAAATTATAAAATATTTTGAAAAATGAGGAAAGAATAAATTACAATAAAAAAAAACACGTATGAAACTTAGTTGACAATTACAAGTCTAAGAATAATCACTTCACCCAACGCTCGCCAGCAACCACGTCAATGTCCATCCCACTAAACGGGATAGGAACGACATCCTTATCACGTAATGATCGTGTGCCACGTAAACAAAGTAAAGGACTATAACAAATTGAAATTCAGTCTCGTTCGCATCCAATTTATAACGAATTAAAGTTTTTTTGTTTTTTTTGTCAGCTATCATTTCTGACAATTGTAGAAAGTGTCTCTAATAATCCCCCAACAAAGCATGAAAAAATCAATGATGTAAAACTGCCTTGATCAACATCATGGAGACGAATGTTATAATTCCGCTTCTTGCTTGCTCCATTTCTCTTGTCATGTTTAGAAGAATCTGTTGACACAAGAAATGCGGTAAATAAAGGACGGGCGAACCCTGACTAGTCTCGATAATAATAATAGCCGTATTTTGTCTGTCTTTCTGCACAAAAAAAACGTCGTGTTGCGGATACATGAAATGTGATTTATAAAGGACGGGCGATCCCGTGGATTTTTCTACTGGTGATCGACTAGTCTTAAATAATACTTCCTATCCGTCTGTGCCAATCTGAAAAACCGGGGTGTTTTTAATAAAAAACGACATTATAATGGCACCTAAAATTACTTTATGTTACCAGATAGGCAAGAATGCACGAAATAGCGCGGGAATATGTAAAGGCTTCTGAAACTTGACTTTCACAAACGACTTGTCTTAAAAGAACGCACGATGAAGTGTCGACGGGGTTTATACGGTGGAGGTTCATTGTTTGTGTATTCATCAAGCAATTTGTTTAGTCACTAGAGGGTTAACTTCAATACAAAACCTATTCACTTGTTTTCTCTTGCGACTAAATGCTCATTTTCTAGTTAACATTTTTTTGCAAAACTCTGTCAAATTTAGACTCTTCTGAACTATGTTAGTAGAAATATAATGTAAATCTTCAATCTGTTCATCTTCCTTTGTCTCTTTTGTAGGTAATTCTTTGTTTGTATTTTTGTATAAGTACATGTTTTTTTCTAATAAACTAAAGCTTGAGGATATTTTAAATTTGTGTAACCGGATCAAGCGTAAACGTTTCACGGGTTCATAACATTCAAGAGAGGATGCAATGTGTCGCAATTATTTTTGTATTGCGATCTGGTGGCTGTCAAATGTCAAAATCTGTTCCAAAAAAGCTGTAAGAAAATTAGATAAAAAATCACTAATAGAAGGCATGAAAAGGTAAAGAATAAACACTAATAAGAGAGCGAATGGGCAGCATGATGCTTTTATTATCAGTCAAACAAAAAGTCGTATAACGTGACCAAATCTTAGATCAGCGGATAGTAGTTTCCACCTTTTTATTTACCGATTTTTTCTCTAGCCACCAACAAATTTTACCTGATTTAATTTTTTTCACATTTTCGCTCATTTCTCTTTTAAGTGTATCAGGGTTGAAACGTTGAATATTTTTCGTTGAGATTTTCATTTGAAATTATTACATAAGTTTTTCAAAAAATTAGTCCACATAAAGTGACTGTTTTAGTAAAATTCAATCGGTAAAAAGTGAGTAATATTTTTACCGGTTAAAAATTTTTTGCTGACTTTTTTTAACCGACCTTTTTTTACCAACACAGTATTGCTTTAAGATTTCAATCATTCTGAGTATACCTACGGATGCTAACGAAATGTCCGCGACACCTTAACAGCTTCAAAGTTGACGACTTTTGGAAATTTAATTTTTTGTGATTGTAATATTTGGGACAGTGTTTTATATTGCGCATAATTTTGCCTTTTGTTTTCATGTTCCACACCAGTGTTCTGACAGATCAGTGAGGCAGTGATCAGCAAGACAAACAAATTTAACCAGCTTATGCCTCTGACAACTTTTTTAGCTTTTCTTCTAATTAAAAACAGCTCTTCCGTCTGCATTTGCAAAATTAATATTTCAATAGGATAAGTTCTAACACTCTAACCATGGAGCATGAAGCAGAAGCGTCTTAGTTTTATATCTAGGGCACTTAGTTACCAAATTCACATCTAACTGAAGAAGTAAATTAGGAACGCATTTCATCCTGAGATAACGCCGTGTCTATTCAGCTAAACTCGGCACATCACATTAGGGCTCTTAGGGCGTTTATATACCCGCCGCATCTGCTATTAAATCATGGTACGCTAAAAATTTGTAAGATATGACTATTTATGCATCTATAATTTAATTGTTGTGGATCAATTTTTCTACACTGTAATGCCCAAGGCGAGGTCTAAACATACGCAGTACGCAGTCCTTTTACCAGTAAAGTTTGTGACATCTTTCGTGCTTTGAAGTTTTCCTAATGTTGGAAATGAAACTACTTGAGGTCTTCCCAAAGAAAGAGACTTACACTGTGTTATCTCCTTCTCGAATTTCGAGCACGAATAACGGCCCAAGTTGGCTTATAAGGGCCGCTTTGTCTTCAGATTACACCATGTGACTTTGAAAGATGATGTAATGTAAAATTAACAAATTTTTTGTTGTTGAGAAAGAACAGTGATCATACGTTTGCTACTATATCCTAAAAAACTTCCTTTGGTTTACAAAGTTATGCAGAAAGAAGAAGCTGAGTTAAAGAAAAAGAATTTTAACTAGTCTCGTTAAGTCAGTGATTTATAACAATAAAACTCGTAACGCTTCCGGAATAACAAAGAAATGTAGCAAGCTGCTGGTAAATGACTGAACGGTATTTCTCAACCAATCAATGAGAAATGTTGAGTTATTTGCATTAATTGGAAGTCAATTTCAATCAATTTCTTTTGTTTAATTGGGAATAATTAAGTGAAATTTGCATCCATATTTAATTGGATGCGTTGGTGTTTATTTTTGTTTGTATAAATGCTTGTCACGTCGAGTTGAACTCATTTGTGTGAACTGTGATTCTAATAAACGTTATATAGTGTTTACTGTTGAACCAGAGAAGTATAATGTGAAGATCATGGTGTTCATTTGTTTGTTTTTCGTGTATTCTTTGCAGTTGTTGTTCTTATTGTTGCTGTTCTTATTATTTGTTTGTTTTTGTGTTTTTGTTGTGCATATTTTATATATATATTTATATGTTATTTTCTTATATTTATATATTACTTTTAGAAATTGTAAAGAAAAAAAGAAAGAGAATATTTAAAAAATGTCACTAAACCGTTCTTTATTGGATGCAGTGAAAGAGAATGATTTGGATCTAGTGAAAGAGTTGTTACAACACTCCGTGGAAGTAAACTGTACAGACGAGGTATGTGATATAGCAACTATTCGCTTCGTCTTTCGAACCGGCAACAAATCGTTTCCCACAATCCAATTTTCATGAAACCATAAGGTCACCTATGTCAATGATAGCCTCTCACTGGTCTCTCACAGGGTCATACAGGTCACGAGAAAGTTTTCTAAACTTCATTAAAAATTTCACCGACGAATAGAAGTTCAAACACCGTATTCCCATCAATTTCCTGGATTTCGCATTACCGTGACGTAACATATTTATTTTTATGTGGGGGCTGCATTGCAGTTGTTTATTATCGTCATGGTAACTTGTTACCACCAATCATTTTAACGATTAGTAAAAAATGACATTATGTGGGAACTGTTAAAGTAATGGACTGCGGTGCGGAGGTTAATTGAAGTCTTCCTAGTGCGATCATGCTCAATGTGATCACTTTTACATAAATACCGACAAGAAAATTCCCGACACTAATCCGTATTATGTATAACTTTTAGCTTTTCTCGCTTTATTTTTTAGTGTGGCTACACTCCCCTTCATTGGGCGGCAATATATGGGAAGCCGGAAATCACTCACGCCTTGTTGAATGACAGCAATTGCGACATCAACCTAAGAGATCGAGTGAGTAATTACATCTTCGTAATTTGTTTGACAACTCGCCCTAGACTCCTTAAATTAACATTCTCCCACTCGCTGAGATCGTTCATGTTGCCCTTTTATTTCAAAGATAGATGGACCGAACGGTCGTTGTTTATCTTAAAGGGAACAACAGTTTTGTATTTTAAATTAAATCTTCTCAAACATTTTTAGGATCACTACACAGCCCTCCATCTTTGCACAAAACATGGCCACAACCACGTTTTACAGCTGCTGATCAATTATGGCGCCAATCTAGATTTGAAAACAAAGGTAAAACTGACATTTTTCTTTAAACTTAACGCGATGTATGACATTTTACTTGCGGCTGTCAATAATTGCGGTTGAAATGAATTTAATAAATCAATCATCAAATTGCTGACTATATCTTTAACGAGAAATTAACGAGATTAACTGTCAAAATTGCAAAATTAAATTATTAATATATTTATTACCAGGGTGGAAGAGTAGCTGAAGACCTTGCTCTTGCCCGCGGTGCTTTTGATACAGTTCAGATATTTCAAAATGCGAGAAAGGTAATAAATTTTATTGTATATTTTATGGTATGCGTGAGTAAGGGTTGAACTCAGTGTTATATGTTGAAACTCTTTTTTTATAGAAAAAGCAAAATTCAAGTCGAAACAAACCTAAAAAATGGGAGCTAGGAAGATTGTTGGGTTGCGGGGCTTTTGGTCAGGTAAATATATCTCACATACGTACTTAATTGTTGTAAATTCACACGCTCCGATTTTTAATTTTTAACACGAGCGATTATATGTTTTAGGTCTATTTGGGAATCGATACAGAGACTGGAAAGGAAGTTGCTATTAAATGCATTAAAACAAATGGCCAAAGGTTAACAGTCATCAGAAAGGTAAGACATTTATCTGTCTAGACACATAGCAGCCGAGAAGTACTTGATGTTTCAGAAAAGTTGAGTTAACCTCGTTCCCAGGGCTTTTAGGATTTAGACGAAACCGATGTATAAAGAAGCCCTGGAGACGAGGTTGAAATTAAGTCAGAGAATTAAACCACTATATCTATAGAAACGCCACCTCATTTTAAACCACACTATTTTTTTTATGTTTTAGCAAGTACAAGAGCTCGACAACGAAATTGGCGTGCTTCGAAATTTAAGCCACAAGAACATTCTTCAGTATCATGGATTTGAGAAAGTCAAACCCTCTTCCATGTATATCTTTATGGAGTACATGCCAGGAGTAAGTGCCATTTTAAAAGGTCCTAAAACCGCTGTGTCATTCTCATGAAGACATTTCAACTTGTTCGTGCAAGTCATTACCTCGATAACCTTTTCTTTTGCCAGGGCAACATGCACGATCTGGTACAGCGAGTTGGAGGTCTCGGTGAAGAGCAACTACGTAAATACACGCAACAAATTATCGAAGGTGTTTCTTATCTCCACGTGAACATGGTCATACACAGAGACATCAAAGGCGCAAATATCTTACTAGATTTAAATCACGTGAATGTGAAACTGGCCGATTTTGGCTTGTCGAAGAAAATAGAGGTAAGTCGTACCCAGTTTGCAAGATGATATTTGAAACTCGTTCCGTTACAAAAATGTAAAATTTTCAACTCCCCACCGAAAATGACAGTTATTTGAAACATTGTACCCACACTCTCGTTCTCCGGCCTTCTTGATTTCTAAGATAATGACGTGTCGAATGAGCAAAAAGTCCTGGGAACAAGGTTGATCGTAACCAGTGTCCAACATTGTACATTCAAAAATTTAAAAATCTTTAAAACCTGAAGCCGTACATTGTACTCTGAGACCAAACTCTTACACGTTTATTTTGATTGCAGAGATGCAGCATGATGAGTGACCTACAGTCAGTGCTCGGTAGCCCATATTGGATGGCACCTGAGGTAATCAAAGCAACACCAACGAACATTGGTTACGGACGAAAAGCTGATATCTGGTAAATATTAAGAAAAAATATTTTAATGATCTTTTTGGATATGTTTTTCTAATACGTTGTGTTTCCAAGTTCAGACAACAAAATCTTCAACTTTAAAGATAATAGCTGGAACAGATTTTCGAATCTATTGCGCGTTTGAACTTCACACTGTAGCTGTTGAACACAGCAGAAAGAATAAATATTTTAGATGATAAAATTACTTAGGTAACCATGCGTCAGCATTTTTACGTTTTGTTTGTTTTTTAGGAGTATTGGATGCACCATGATTGAAATGCTAACAACCAAACCACCTTTCAGTAACATGGAACCAATGTCTGCCATGTATAACATCGGATCGGGTAGAAAGTCGCCCGAAATACCATCAGGATTGTCGGATTCATTGGGGGACTTTTTTTATCAATGTTTTAAAAGGTATAAGTCTTTTCAAAAAATTGACTGTGGCTTATTTTGAAAAACAAAATTAACATTTGTTTTTCTTACTCGCTGTTTCTTTGGTTTAACATCAGAAGAAAATGTGCCTTCTCGAATTTTAAGTTATTAAGACTTTTTGCTTTCAGGGATCCAAGATGTCGACCGTCTGCACAGGATCTTCTCAATCATCCATACCTAAAAAAAGACAGATTCCCATCTGTTCAACAGGAAAGCGAGACTAACTGTCAACAACAACGCGCCAAAAAAACTTCGTTACTGTCACGTATAAACTGTCAATTAAAAAGCATACTTTCGAACTTAAATAAGCTACTTCGTTCCGTCATTGGGAAATCGACTGATCTACAAAATGAATCTTGATATACCTGTAAAGGTTCGAAAAAGAAAATCCCGCTGTTGTTGACCTGCTAAAGACGGTAAACATAAGATGCTGGACATCTATACAGGCGGTGATTGAAAAGCGAAAAATTTAATAAACAAACTTAAAGGAGGAGTTAAAACTTCCGAACTTCAACTCTCATATCCTATGTTATGGAAAGATTTCAAAAACGTCTTTATTGGAGCAGGGAGCAAAGATTTGTTAAACTACCATCCTGTACATAGCCATATAGGCACACGCATATTTCCTGTTCAAGACTAACGAGTTCTTACTTACTCTGTGGTATTTTTTGTACATACCACAAACAATTTTGTTTACACCAGCTGGATCTGGTAGCTTTGTACGTGTAAATAATTTCCTTGTGTTTAAAAAAGAGAATTTATTTAGAAAATAACTGAATTCAGCTGGTCCTGAAATATACTATTTAAAATATCTACGAAGGAGAGTTGTTCTGTAAATATTGTCACTTAATTTATTGGTGCAACAAAGGAAAAAAAAAATACTCATTCGACTTCGTGCGTTTTTTTAAACAATATCCTGTCATTGACTTCCGAGTTGCATAACAAAGCTACAATCAAATTGATCAGGAAGTCATGAATTACTGACCATTCCCAACACGCATAAATCTGAGTTTATTAATTTTTACGACGCGCTTTTTAGCCAATCTGACATGTTTTGCTAATATTGTATTAAAGTAGTCAGTAGCCCGTTGATAAATCCATGGTTACACCATTACCTTGTATATCGCTTTTGTGTGTCGTAGCACAGTTATAAAATCGCGCAGAGAGCTATCGCTACTGTGATTATGCGAAGAGACAAGCGAAAAACGGCTATTATTAAGATAGGGATGTTCTGCCAGTCGTTAGCCCGTCTAACCAACCACAGGAATTCATCGCTCGTCGTTTAAAGTACCGCGTTTTCTATATTGTAATACAATTCCTCTGCCATAGAAACACACAGGGGATATTATTACAGAATTTCTTCCAAAAAAACAGCACACACAGAATGTTAGGGCATCTTTTATCCTTTGGACTCTGGGTTTGGCCCTGGGAACAATGAATATAAAGAAGCAGAAACAAACATAAAAGATCACCCAACTTTTTCGTACTGGTTATATAAGTTTTCATATTAATGTTTTTTCTATGAACAAGTAGAAATTCGAAATCAGTCTGGGATATTCTTGTGCAAAAAACACGATCAGGCTTAGAGTATGCTTACGTTATGTTTAATAAAAAAAAATAATTAAACGTTGTCTCACAAGAAAGACAAAATGGTCCCATTTTTACCTTTAAGAACAGCAACAAAACTAAAGGTATAAATACACAAGGCAAGTTCAGCGGTTTAGTCTTATTGTGCATAGAAAATTAGAAATACCTGTGTCCAATTAAAATTCAAGATACGTTGTTTATGAGCTCATGAGAAAACGCATCGTACGTTATATTATATTCTCTGAGTTAAAGACTTATTACAAAAAGTGTCAAGAAAAATGTTATTTCGTATTGATAAAAGTAAAATCCACTGAAAGTGGTAGAAATCAAGATGAGCAACAACGAAGAAGTGCATAATATCTATATTATAATGCCCGTATACGTCTGTCTGTCTGTCCGTCTGTCACGCAAAATGGTGGCTTAGCTGCGACGGGCGAACCCGTGGATTTTTCCACGTGCTAACGACTAGTAATGATAAAAAGCCCTCTTCTCCACACTTTGCACAATACAAACCGTAAATTAAAGTCAGAACTGAGATTTTAGGTGTGAAGTCTTGAATCAAACAATGGGTCATACTAACATGTGCTCAATCATTTCGTTCGCTTTTATTTCTTAATAAAAAATCGGGTATGTTTTCATTTTTCTACCTAACGAAAAAGTATCTACAAATACTTCGCAAGTGAACCAACCGTATGTTCACAAAACAAAAAGAAAAAAATATTAAAGGAATGGATGAATGAAATGAATGAATGGATGAATGAAACGAGGCAAGGAAAACAGCGGCATAGTTACATAAAGAACCTACAAAGTAGTCTGCAAAATTTCAACGTTCTAGACTTCACCAAACCGAAGCGGGTCCAAAGTGCATCGAAATGTTTAAATACTACGCACTGAAATCAAATTTACGCTGACCCTGAGTGGCGTTATTTTTTGCAACGGGCGCCAAAAGGATTATCATTACATGTCTAATGATATTTTACCGTGAAGATTAAAAAATAACGCCATAACAGAGTGGGCGTAACAAAAGACCGATGAGTTACTATCCTTTAAATAAAAATGTCAGCCACACAGACAGAAATCTGATTGGTCAATTTTGATAAAGAAAATCTGAAGCATTTAAAAAAAACAACCAAAAAAAAACATTACAATGTACCCACCATCCCGTATGTAATGTTTCAAATGCTGTAATGTTTTTGACAGACTATAAATTATTTGACTCGCTATAGATGAAACACCAGAAGTGTTGATCAGGAAACATTCCATGGCAAGGCGAGGTTAGCAAGTTATGCTTAATATTAAATTATCCGCGGTTGTTGGATTTTCAGGCTGAGTTTTTATTATTATTATTTTCTTATGTAAATAAATTTGATAAAGGTAGTCTGTTTAAAAAAAATTCTTTAAAAAATTACATATAAATTTTACTTCAATAAACTCGACTTTTTGTTTAATAAATAAAACTGTTTCTTGTAAAAAATTTTCTAGATTCCTACACGTTTGCGTGTCTATGAAAACGTTGATTTTGTCGTCCATCGTATTCCTTCAGCTGACAAGCGCTTCAACATCGGGTCGTACAGCTCACGAGACAAAGGAATAACATTTCCTTTAGTAACAACTTCTCCTAAAATAAATAAAGTGTCCAGGAAATAAATAAACTGTTTGACCTGCAAATAATAAAAAAATATCTGGCTTGTGAAATACAAATTATTTGACCTTTAAATTAAAAAAAATGACTTTCTCCCCTAAAAGGTTTATTTACTCGGCTCAATAACGAATCAAGTTTTCACATCAAGAAAACAGAAGTCTGTATTCTAGACTGGATGAATGTTAACTAGACTGGTCTCGTTCTTGGTGTTTAGCTGGTGACAGACCAAGGAAGAAAGGATCGCGACATTGAAATTTCTTTGTGTCAGTCAACCTACCATCTAGCATCATCCGAGCAGCAATAGCAGCTGGCGTGCTCACTGTACGCGCCATCGCACTACAGCCGTCTGGATCGCCATAGCTCACTAAACTAATGTTGCGCGTTTCCTACAATATCAAGAAATAAATATAAATAAACAAATAAATACAAAACTGTGTATATAGCAAATTAATATTTTGCTTGTATCAATGGCTGCCTACCTGTTTTCCGTTTGGCCATTCGATTCCAACTTCATGGTTTAGTAGTATTAAGTCGCGTTCTCCATGTTCTGAAAAATATCAAAACAAACAGCAAATATACGCAGTTTACCTGTACAACTCGTAACCAACTGAAATTCTTAAGTCACGGTTTAATTAAGACCTAATACTGCCAGATTCATTTGAGACCTTTTGTGGCTCATACCCAGGGAGAGGTCTAACGTCAGCAGAAATTTTGTTCTAACAAAACGTGATTCAAATGTACGTTTTTAAACACGTGATTTGAATATGTTTTTTTTTTGAAAATACAATAGTCTGGTCTCTTTATCCGCAGATCTAAAGTTTGAAACTCATTTTGCAACGATTCCCATAATTTATGACATTCCCAACATTCTCCTAAACCGGATCGGATTATTTTCGATCTAAACCGGACGTCGTACTTCCAGAGACCGTAGACCTTTTTTTCCCTAGATCAAACCTTTACCAGACTTTTTTGTCCTTCGAATCCTATTTTTTCTGACCAGTTGGCCACGTTGCAGTCTAACTAAAACGTGGTAACGCTACGTAAGAAATTTTGTCCGGAGCATAGCAGCATAGTGGTTTTGCTCAATACTATCAAAAGTGAAAATACAGAATCGCCGTGATGAAAAGAATAGATAACCGAATACCCACCATAGACTAATTCTTTTGCTAAGTACGTACATAGTGTGTCCAAGGGATTCGAAGCCCATGTGACTTCTTTGTCGGTTGATAACAAACCTAAACTGTAATGAATAGAGAAAATTAAAAAAAAATTAAAAAGGAAGCAGTGGTCCAAAAAAAAACCCAAACAGGTGAATGAGAAATGTCCTCAAATAAGGCCTAAATTTTCTTCACATTAATTTAAAGTAACTTGCAAAGAATTATTTCTCCAACATTTGCTAAGTTCAACAAAATTTTGATGCAGTGCATCCAACAAAATACACTCACGATTGTACGCCTTTCATAGCCACGTCATTTCGAGAGAGTTTATCGTATACAATGATAGCCAAGTCATCATCAGACAGATTGTTAGAACCAAGCAACGTATTCATTATCTTTTGCTGAAATGAAAATAAAATTTGTAGGTCGAGTGTGTAGCTACTGTTTGGCGTGTCACTCTCTGTTTTTTTTCTGCTTTTTTCTGCTTTCTAAACTTTGAGTTACATTTGATTAATTTATTAATTTTTTGACCAAAACGTAGCTCAGCACTTGCCAAATATTTTAAACATTTTTCTTCATAGTTACAAAAACAATCTCAGCATTAAAGTATGTTACAACTCTTAGGATTGTGAAAGATTTAATATCTTTGCTTTGCTTATTCTTGGTCGTAACTTGAAGCACAACTCCACGTCCAAACCGGCAGTGTTTGTTTCCAGTACCGTGGGTTAGTGGGCTAAATCCGCAAATTAGTTTTTAGTTTTTATTTTGCACAGGGATCACATGCTTACAAAAAAGAGCACAAAAAAGACAATTATTAAGGAAAAGACATAAAATCTATAAAAAAAAGACAGAAAAATACAAATTTATCATACCCAATGCAACACTTTCCCATCTTTAAAACCACTCGTTGCATTCTCATTCAAACAACCAAGCTTCATTAAGCCTTGACAGACGTCAGAAAAGTTCTAAAGACATACAACACATTTTGACTATCAGAGCCTTAAAACCCAAAAACTAGCCTGCTTAGTAGCATTAATGAACCTCTACAAACTCATCTTTAGGTGAAGCCCTTCTTAAATTGAAATCCACTCATATACTAACACATAATATCACGAGTTTTCTAAATTTTTTGTCACCTTAAATGTCACAAATGATATTTTCCCCTAGAATAGTCATAATCTGTGTCATGCTTTTCCGGATGAGATTTGGGGAGACTTTTGAAAATGAAGGAGAGCTTTGAGGAGGCGAGACAACCTTGCATAAAACACCCTTTTGAAACATCGTATTCACATAATATAACATCCTACGTGTTCCCACGTTGACACTTATATTTGTATATTTTTAGTAACAAATAAACTTCTTTTCAGATTGAACAGTCCACAGGATTATTTATAGCCCACGCTGTGTAGTAGAAAGGCTCATTCCTTTTGGTTATATTGACTCCCTGGTTCGAGATTCTTATAATTTTAGACTAACCCATGAAGAAGAGTCTAGATAAGCATGTACTTAACTGTCCAATCAATGCCCATTTTAATGTAAACTAGAATTTATGATATTTTGTAACATTGACGTGACGAGGTACTACAATGCAACTGTTAGCTGATCAAATCAACTTAAAGTATTCTAATAATAACTAAGCTTTTTGTACAACGTTTTAGGTAAATGGACCAAATACAAAAAATCATAGTGAAATTAAAGGGTTCAATGATACAATCAATGCCTTTACAGGTATTTTTTTAGTACGTTTCTATTTATTGAAAAAAAACTAATTCATGAACTTTTTTAAACGATAATTTAGGATATTTTGTAACATTGATCATGGTCCGTAAATTTACTTAACCTGAAACATTTTGTCGAATTTGAGCAAACTTATGGATGTGCCAGGCGTAAAAAAAAAAACCAAAAAAAACCCCGGAGTGATCATCCAAAGGGGTCACTACAATGCAACATCTTCACAGTTTTCATGCTTAGTACAGTCTCACCTTGTATCTCATAGTTCCACGAAGCATTGTCTTCACATCATACAAACCGTATTTTTCAACATACACAGTTGAATCTCTGTTTGGGTAGCCTTCCAAGTTGAAACCAGGAAACAGCTCAAGCGGTTTAACATGTTCCAATAACGTTCCAGGAGCTATATCTACAACCTAAAATACAAATTTGTTTCCTGCTACAAAAAAAAGTGTAGCTAACAGTGAGTGGTATTAATAGTGGTATTAATGGGTTCTACTGTCAGTCACACATTGTTGTAATTATTAAATATAAAGGAGGATTTTTCGTGGTTTCTGTGACAATTCTCTCAGTAGCTCAGATTCTTCAAATGTGCAATGTATTCTGGGTGAGGTAAATTTTCATAATTTGTTAAATTCAAAAAGTTAGCAAATTCCGGCATTAATCTTAATGAGCTATGTGTGACCTTTTATGGAGTTGGTCATTATAGCAATTATGGCGTGGTAACTGATTTTCCATGAAGATTCGTACTGTTTGGTGCAAGATACACACACTACACGGGACGGTCGCCGTAACCACAAAATTTATTCATACCTCTCCATTTTCCAAATATCTTGCTCCATTCAAAGCAGTCATCAGTGCGCCACGCGGTGACCAACTACACGAGAGAAATGAAAAATAACATCAGCCTTCTTCAACATTTGCGTTCAAAATTTTAATAACAAATTTTTGGATTTGCTTTAAACGATTTCAATCAATGTTCAAGGAATGATAAATCTTAAACAATCAAATGTTATTTTTCCTTAGACAAAAAAATTAAATTCTCTATGTGACTTTCATTTTGTGGAAACAACAAAATTAGAGAAATCTTAAAATTAATTCACTCGAGGTATTACAATGTAACTGCTAAACAATCAAATCAATTTAAAGTAATAACTACGCTTTCGTATACAATGGACCAAATACAAAAAAATCATAGTGAAATTTTAGAGTCCGTTGATACAGGTTCCTTTGAATATCTAGGTTACATGCAATTCCAGTCACTCTACAAACTCCACTTACCTAAATTTGTACTTCAAAGCATTATTAGCATGCTCAGGAGCAGGTAGTCCACCACAGAATGATTTAAAAGACACGATCTAAAAAGAAACAAGCCTTGTAGTTTTGCGTGCACAAGTTACTAGAATACAACATACGACTTTAACTCATAAATAATCACGACATCTTGTCACATTTACATAAGTCGAACTTTCATGGTTTTTCCTATACCTTCTGCTATGGCTAGCAATCTCGTGCGCGCTCTCAGTTTGGGTAAAAATAAAATTCTGAAAGAATTGAGATTTGTACTCAAAGTATTGCCACACATTATGTTCCTTCACACTAGCATAGCAAAAAAACCTTTTATTCTTAAATAAAAATCGAATGTGATAATATTAGCAAAAAATCGCCAGTGTACTCCAGCAAGACAGTCGCAAAAACTATTTGAGGTTTGGAACTATTTCGAGTGTTGTATTGTGTACACTTGGAGCTCTGAACGACCATCATCAATCATACTATTTAACCCTCTGTAACACAGAAACAATCACACTATTTAACCCTCTGTAACACAGAAACAATCACACTATTTAACCCTCTGTAACACAGAAACAATCACACTATTTAACCCTCTGTAACAATCTGAACCACCATCATCAATCACACTATTTAACCCTCTGTAACAATCTGAACCACCATCATCAATCACACTATTTAACCCTCTGTAACACAGAAACAATAACCTACTTTTCCACCTTGTTCTCTAACTTCATCAAAACAGTTCATTGCTAACAAATGATCTATACCCGGATCTAGACCAATTTCTTGAAATATTGTGATGCCAGCATCAATGGCACTGTAAACAAAATGTGTAAAAGAATTTATCACGAGCGAAATTTTTCGAGTCTAGTTATTAAATCCACCAATTTGACTTTAAAACTTCACTATGATTGGAAAATATATGTAACATACAAAGTGTGCACACAGTTTTAGTAAAGGACTAAAAAATGCAATTAGTTAGTGTGCGGAAATAATGCTGCATGTGTTAACATAGTACTGTTACCAAAGTGTTATCACATAGAAACCTACCTTTGTTCCAAACTCTTCATCTCTGGGGATACATAACTTGCAGTGAGCATATTTTTCTTATGTGTGATGCATAATTTTGCAATAGAAGGATGGAGGGTGTACGGTAGCAGACTAAAATAAAGTGCTGATAGTACGAAGTAAAAGGTAAACAGGCCAACACTTCGTAAAAAACTTCGGCATGTAAAATAAGTTTTTTTTTTTCTTATCGAAGAATAAAAATAAAAAATTATACAGAAACGCTAGGAATATCATCACCCCCAACTAAGCTAACAAACACGACTCGAATATTTCTTGCGATATTGTCGTGACGCAAAAACTTTGAACATTTCTGTATTTACACTTGTAGCTTTAAGCTTGAACTAAAAAGTTTGTCCTTAGAAACTGAGATTAAAATAAACAAAGTAGTCGCAAAGTAGTTACAAAAAAAACTATAATGGATTCGTTATTTTTAAAACTTTTGTCTTATGTTAAAGAAAGCTGATCTTATTTTAACCCCTACACTTAAAAAACTGCAGCCAACCTTTTGTAAGATTGCATTATTACTGTACCTGATAACAAGATCATGACCGGCGACTAATGTCTCCAACTTATCACGCGATTTGTTTACGTCCAGTACAATAGGCTCAGTGTTGCGATATTTCTCTGACAAAAGAAGGACTTCGTCATGGATGGATGACACTAGAAAAGTAAGTAGAATAAATTATTGTTCTGTAATAATCTATATAATAATACGCCAGTTCTGTCTGTGACTTTTGCAAATACGATGTTTTTTAACAACCGAGTGCGCGAGTTTTTCGAGTTTTTTTGTTTTGTTTACATTTGTCTCGCAACCGTTAGAAACCACGTGATAAAAAATAAGCAGTATGATTCGTTCAAATACGTACTTTCGAACGGGACGGCATTCGAATAAAAAGTTCCGTTAGCGTAAAAACAAACAAACATAAAAATTTCTCGACAAAGTTCTCGACACAAAAGGCGAACTGAAGAAGCGGTTAAAAAATGTCTTATTTTCGACGATCCCTTAGTCATAAAAAAGTGCAGATATTAAAAGCAAGAAAAGTCAAAGTGGAGAAGTAGAAGTACAAAAGTAAAGTTAGAAGCCACGAGAAGTTGCTTCGAAAGTGAAGAGTGCAGCTAGAAGTAGTAAGAAAAGTTAGAAGTAGAAAATGAAAGCTTGGGTTTAAAGTCGATTTGGATTCACATATAGTAAGAAGTTTGATATTTTTAGACGTTATGTTTTTATGTCGCTAGAGTTACGTGTCAGGCAGACTCGCATTTGCCAGGAAAAATTCACTTTAAAGCTTCAAATTCTTTAAGTTTTATGTTTTACCGCTTTTTTAAAAAAACAACCTAGCCACCATATTTGTTTATGTTTTTGTTGCATAATTAATGTATCCCCTGGCGCGTAACTAATGTGTTTGTCCTAAAATTCAAAATGCTACATAAAGCTGTTAGCTGGCTACAATGTCCTGGCGAAATAGAAAATTCTGGTTTGTTGAACTAACTGCAAATGTAATTTTTACATAGCTATTGCTTTCCTTTATATGTGTTCTACTAAGCACAAATGGCTAGCTATAGACGTAGCTAAGTCTACACAGCTTAAGTATATTTAACTGGGTGTCCTAGCTACTGTTAGCTAGCTAATGTTAGCTTCATTCAAGAAGGCTCCATCCCATAGTTAGCTCTAACCTATAAGTTATGTTGTTATTCCTCTTTTTTTTAGGTATTTATAGCTACCTTTAGTCAAACTTTTTTTCTTTTTTGAACACGAATTATGATGTAGCAAGCTAGCTAAAAAATCTTTCTTGAACTTTTAGGATAGTGTGACTCATGTTAATGCCCCCATAGAGTATAGTTTTTTTCACACTACCTGCAAACTTTACAAGGGGACCACATGCAATATCACAAGTGTAACAAATTTTGTAGAATTTAAAGTGTGTGTGTTAAGTTATTTTTTATTGTTTTGTTTCTGACATCCTGTTAAACTTTTGTCAGGCTACGTGGTGTAAAATGCCAAGTTATTTTTACAGGGGTTATTGAAATTACATTAGAAATTTACGTGGGTTTATGACTTTGAGTTTTTGAGAGGATTATGAGAGGATGGTATGGTTGTCCGTTTATATTGTTTGTGTTGCAAAGTGCTGTTAGTTGAAATTTTGGGTAAACTTTTGTGGAAATAGACCACATGCAATATACTAAAGAACAAATTTTTGTAGAATTACACTTCATTGTAAGCTGTTGTGTAAGCTGATGTCTTTTTGTATTTCGCATTATAAACTTTTGACAAGTGGAACGAATTTTGTAGAATTTAAAGTGTGTGTGTTAAGTTATTTTTTATTGTTTTGTTTCTGACATCCCGTTAAACTTTTGTCAGCCTACATGTAAAATGCCAGGGTTTTTTACAGGGGTTTTTTACATTTGATTGGAAATTTACGTGGGTTTATAACTTTGGGTTAAAAAAAATTATGAGAGGATGATATTTTGTTTAGTCAGTTTATATTTTTTGTGTTGCAAAATGCTGTTTTTTGAAATTTTGTGTAAACTTTTGTGGAAATAGACCACATGCAATATATACTGAAAGAACAAATTTTTGTAGAATCGGACTTCACTGTAAGCTGTTGTATAAGCTATTGTCTTTATATTTCGTAATATAAACTATTGTTGGGGAGAACTAACTGTATGTGATGTCATTTTTGCTGGAAGAAAATTTCATGATTTCACGGTTTTGTTTTTCTTGAGAATTTTACAAAATTTTGTAGGGATAAATGTTTGCTGATGATAAAAAAATACTTAATGTTCTGACTGAAACTGTTTTTGTTTTTTATATTTTGTAATCTAATGGGCGAGGACTGACACTGAAATGACTAATTTTTCTAAATTTTGATGTGTTTTATATACCCTTTTTGTGGAAGATAATGGGTAATGGCAATATACGACATGCTGAATGAAATTATTTTTGTTCATTTAGATGTGATTCTCAAAAACCAATCTGTTTTACATTTTGTGTAAACTTTTGTTTACGAACCGTATACAATGTTTCCAAAATAATGATCTTTTTTTATTCAAGTTTATTCTTTGCTTATTGATTTTTTGACATTTAGGTTCAAAAATGTTGGTAAAGGACAGTACGGATCATCAAACTAAAAAAGAAAATTTTTTGTGTTCTTACTACTGGTTGATTTTTACATTTTGTGTAAATTTTTGTGGGAGAGGATGGTATGCAACTGAAATGACTGATTTTTGTAGTTTTAAATTTGATGTTTTCCAAACTATGGCTTTTTCATATTTTTGTATAAGCTTTTAAGGGAAAGACAATATTTAAAATGTGTAAATAACTTATTTTTGTTGATTTGTGCTCTTGCAGGCCAACTTTTTGACATTTCAGAATAAAATACTGAGGGTTTTCAACATAATCACTTATAAGATGTACATATTTGAGATGCGTTATTTCTGACATTGTTATTATCCATGTTGTGACTGTCGGTGTTGTAACTGTCGGTGTTCTTACTGTCAGTTTTGTGAGTATTGGTGTTGTGAGTGTCGATGTTGTGAGTATCGTTGTTGTAACTTTTTATAAAGTAGATTTTGCACCTTGCAAGCTGTTCTTTTTTTATTTTGTGTAAGATTTGACATTTGACATTTTTTGTAAGATTTTAAGAACATTTTTTTTGTATATGCACTGCTGAGGTCAGCAAAACATCTAAAGTACCCTATTTTTTCAATGGCCTTTTGCCTAAGTGGATTTTTCCACGGGCCTTATCGACTAGTTATAATAATAATAACAAAATACATGACCTTTTTATGGCAAAGTTACAGTATTTAAAATTTCTATCCGAAATTTAAACAACCTAAATAAATAATTTTTTACCAAAACTAATTTTAGTTTCATTTCCACATAAATCAATGCATTTAAGTTATTGACAAAGTCAAAAAAAAAAATCCTGTAGCATAGTGAATTTTTTGTGGAGTACGCAAAAAAAATGATGATGCAACCCACCTGTTGTGAGCTTTACACCAGGATCACGTGTCAGGTACTCAACAAGTGGTGCAGCCACCCGACCAGCTCCAAGAACGAGAACTTTATGTTTAATATCAACAGAAGTTGCCATATCTTCTGCTTTCGCTTCTTCGTTCCTAAAGTAATTTTACATATACTGATATTTCAATGATATTGTAATAATGTTATTTCAAGATTTGCAAGAAGTTTCGATGCTATCACAATTTTTAGAATATTCCTTAAATAAGGTTTAAATAAAGGACCGAAGATTAGGCTGCTAGCATTATACTACTATTTCTAACATTTCTAACAAAATATTTTATTGATATTCCCGGTTATTTTAAGAATAACGAATAAATTTCAGCAGTCTCTCTGACATAAATTTTTATCAATATCATGTTTGAATAAAGACACCACAAAATGGAATAGCACAAAAAAAGCAGATTATCAAATGTGACAGTAAGCAGTTTATCTAAAAATATTATTCTAACTTTGAAGTAATAAATTCAATTCTTGAAAACAAAACAAAACCTAAAGGATCAATATACATCTGTCTCATTATGGTTGAAGTTCTAGAGGTACTCAAGACTTCTTCAAATTTTACATTACCTTTACATTATCTTCCAGAGTTGTGCAAAAATTTCAAGAGTTTTTTAAGATCTTCTTTTTTTATTAGGTAGGAACAAATTGATATATTAAAATATATATTAAATAAAATTTAATATATATTTATAACTATAAATAAAAAAATATTATATTATATTTTCTATCTAAGTGTCATGTTTATTATTATTTCGGCTTGTTTGTTTTGTGTTAATTAGATATTTGTCAGAATGTGTTGTTTTGATTTTGAGTGTCACCAATTGAATCAGATTTCAAGAGCAGTAAATTATCATCCAGATCGAATAAGTTTGTCTGCTAGAATTTTACGTTAAATTTTCTATTATACTAAGAAGCAGGTTGCCTTATTCTCTTTAATATAAATATAAATTGTAATATAAATATAAATATAAATTGTAATATAAATATAAATATAAATTGTAATATAAATATAAATATAAATTGTAATATAAATATAAATTATAATATAAATATAAATATAAATTATAATATAAATATAAATATAAATTATAATATAAATATAAATATAAATTATAATATAAATATAAATATAAATATAAATTGTAATATAAATATAAATATAAATTGTAATATAAATATAAATATAAATTGTAATATAAATATAAATATAAATTATAATATAAATATAAATTATAATATAAATATAAATATAAATTATAATATAAATTGATATAGATCATTTATGTGTTGTACAAGCCTTATCCTCAATTTTTTAAAACATTCAACAAATTTCGCCTGCTCTTTAGAGTGACGTGGACCTTCCCGATTTTTCATTATTTCTTGATCCAGCAGACATCACTCCAGTTGATCAAAGGTGTTCTAGTTTGGTCCTAATTCTAAATATTTGACAAAATTTGCCAATTTTAACTAAATTTCTCTTACTTCATAAAATAAATATACAAAAAAATTATGTACAAATATACACACTGAAAACAATACTACATCAGGTTTTCTTCACAGCAATGAAATGACAGAAAAAAAACGGTTCAAGGTTTTTGAATATAACTTTATCAAACAAAAGAGATATATTGAAGAACTACTTTGTTCATCATTAAAATACTGCCTGGCAGTGAGCGGGATTCGATCCCCAGAACTGGAAGCCGCAGACGAACTCACTACACTACGTGCGGCAACATGTTAGTGATGAACTCAGATAATTTATCCGGATGGTGCGTATACATAGGTGAGTTTACCTATGTATTCACCTATGTAAAAGAGATATATTTCAAACTTTTACAGAAGCAAGAGGCTTTAGAACAAAGCAAATCAACTTTGTGTACAGTGCAGTAGCTTAGAACACCTTGTGCAATGGACAGTAATAATTTAAATTTCTCAGTTTATATTGGTAGACTCAATCACAGATGTACCCATGGCAATGAATTAAATCAATATAGAACGTGCTCAAAATCTGTGCGAAATTTAAAAAAATTATTTTCACCGTTTCCTCATATAAGCGCAGAAATCAAGCTTACTCTGATATCTAAGTTTTAAATTTTGGGAAATGACTTAAAGCTCAGTGAGTTTCAAAAGTATTTTAAGTGACGACTTACATAATGATTTTGTGTTCTATTTGTAAGTCTATAATGTTCACTTCATTGACTGAATACAACATTAAAATTTGTTTCTTAATCTTATATAAGAAAGTCATGCAACATAACCTCACCTTCGTCTCAGGTCCGAAATGTATTTGTATGGTTTTGTTAAATCACCATTAGAACAAATGATGGCCTAAAAAAAAAATATGTTTGTTCAGTTACTGCTCACCACCAAAGTTATTCTTCCAACATGACAACGAGCACAACTAGTCTCGTCACTATCCACACTACCAGCACCACACAAGATTAACTTCACACCTTACCCCTTTTGTTACAGGAGAATAGCAAGTTTCTTCAGACAGTGGCTTTTTTGCATCACCCTTAACCTAAGAATACAATAACACACTTACCAAAAATAAATTAATTATGCAATTCAATGCAATCACTCATTATGTAATAATATATCACGATACATGACAATAAACCACTTTTTATTAGGCCAGCAATTTACACAATAGAAAATAAAACACTTGCCATTTCTGGTATCCATGGTAACAATAGTTTTCCAAAATAATCTGTAGCTTCGCGTGGAAGTTGAGCAGGTATGTTATCAATAGAGCAATACAGTAAGCCATCACCAGCAACACTAAAAAACAACAATATTATTTATTAGGGGCGTTAGGAGTTATTCAAATTATAAACATATTCTTCTTAATACCAAATTGCTACCCATCCACCCTCCCACAATGCCCAAAACACCAGGGAGAAATCCTGACACTGGCGAGTTAGATAAGCGAACGTCAATTTTTGTAATTCACATCGATACTCTGCAATTGCCGATGTTTTAAAAAAATAGGCAGGCAACTAGAAAGTCACGTCAGCAATTTTTTGGCTACTCTGAAAGAAATTGAAATACGAAGGTTTTTTAACATGGGCTACAACCATAAACTTCAGCATACATTTGTTTAAATTTCCAAGCATCAGTTATCACTTACGAGTGTCTGACGATTAACAGAACCTTACCCTAGTTCGTCTTTCTCCTCTTCAGCGTTATATAATGCAAATGGATATTCAATTGTGGTGCATTCTTTCATAAATTCTAATGAGCCCTAAAATGTTTAATTAACATCAAGAAAAGCATAAAGATTTTGTTCGTTAACTATTTTTTTAGTTTTTAATTAAAAAAAATAAAAAGAGTTAAAAACTGAATAAAGAAAAAAAGGAGATCATATCAATCTTTTAATTTATTATTCTTAATTTATGCAAACTAAACTTACCCCAAGATCAGCAGAAATATCACACAAGGCAAGCAAACGATGGGGTAATTCTGGACATCCACCATATTTATCCGGCCTATGTTTGATTTCTAACAAAGCTTTTCCATCAGCCATTGTAAGTAACCGTGGGTTAACTGGTGCCCAGTATACACCATTTATAATCACTGACGCATACGGTGCAATCTGAAAAATAGGCGCTTCAGAAATGTAAACATGAAAACATCTATTTCTATCCATTGAAAGAAAAAATAAATAGCAAAAACCTTTTCTGCAAAAATAGATCGGTAGCGTTCAGGATGCTGTTCAAACTCTTGTGGATCAAATTCACCACCTCCACCTTTCGGAACAAGGTAATGTTTTCTACTCACTTTTGTTGCAACCAATGTTCTGTGATCTAAAATAGCCACAAGTACGTTGATGCTAATACAAATACTTAACATAGTGTTCAGAAACTTTTTTGCATGTGCACACAGAAAACCTTTAGGGAAGATTTTGTTCCTGAAATTTGTGACATTTTTGTCACGTTTTTTGACTAAATTGCTAAAAATCTCTCTCTTTCTAACTATTTTTTCAAATAAAAAAAAATCGATATTAGAACTTAGTATTACCTTTAAAATGTTAATTTGGTACATGGATGCTGATAAACACAGATTGTAAAAAAATAACACCAATTGTTTGAGAACAGAGAACAGAGAACCGAAATCCAACCCTTAAAATTTTTAAAAAATTTCAAATGTTTCTGATTGGCCATCTGAACTTTTTTCCATTAAAGAACAAAACAGAACAACAGAACAACAGAACAAAACAGAACAACAGAACAAGAGAACAACAGAACAAGAATAATACTTTAATTTGATTGATTATTCTACTAATTCGTCTCTCATTTTTCATATAATCTTCAGTGAATAATTTCAACATTTAGTTGGGAATCGAAAATTTAATTTTTGAACATGTGTGGTTTAAGCAGGCTTTTTCAGGAGAAATGTTGCCAAATTTTATAAGGAGTTTACCAATGTAGCACGCCTGGAGGCACACCTAAAACACTTGAAATGTGGTTATTACTGCAAACATGCCAAAATCTTCCTAAAAAAACCTTCAGTAGGAGATTTAACAGTAGGCACCCTTTAAATTTATATTAAGCTATATATGTGATACAACAATACCGTAAGCTTTTATGGCTTCTTCCAGCTCATGAGGATGAACATAAACATGTGGTAGCTCTTGAAACACTTCTTGTGCTCCCTAAAATGCATACAATATATTTAGAAGTTAGAGATTACTGAGTCCAACAGAGGCCAAGAACAGTAAGTGAGCAGTAGTAATTATTTGGATTAACATCCTGGCTAAAATATATAACAACAGGGTATTAGGGTTCTAGCTCTGTTTCTCAAAATAAAATTTGCGCTAGTCAGTAAACCTTATACAATTTTTCAAGCATCACTATTCTTAGGGAAAAGAATTGTTTGGAAGAATATTTTGTACTACGTAGAGATTAACTTTAGGGTTTTTTCATAATAACCTAAATAAGTATTTAAGAAAATTTTGAAATCTTGTTTTCGCTAATAAATAAAGATCCAGATTACTTGATACTTATAATATGCAATATAATATGCGTACCTGTGAAACGTTTCCAGATCCTGTAAAGACAAATGTGAGTGGACCAAAATGTGAGGGAAGCTTTCCAGCACGAATGTCCTCTCCAAGTTCGTAAATTGATAATCTGGCTTGCCGACTGTTTTTGTAGTTATGCGTTGAGCCTACGTACTGCAAAAGTAATAGTTATTTACAATGGTATTTAAAAAAATAAACTTCTAAACCTAAAGTAAAGGTTGATTATCTCTTCAAGAAAGTACATTCAAAGTCAGAGTAGCAAAGAGTATTTCTTACTCAAGTTATATCAACAAAAGGTTAAAAGTAGAAATCAGTCCTTCAAGAAGTTAAAGGGGAACTCCAGTAAAAACCCTTTTTTTCTTTTTTGTTTTATACGTACTCAGAAAAGCATAAGAAATAAAAAAAAGCTTACTTTACTTGTTTTCCTTATTTAGAATTGTTGTAATAGCCTTAACATATTCGATTTTTTTCTCATAAAAAAACAGACAGGCGTGATTTCATTTAGGACTGGACCCGATTATAAACAATGACGTCACATCGTGCAGAAAGTTTGAGCGAGCGCAGAGAACATTCACGTTGAACTTATAGTTTACATTTAAATCTTTAAAAAATGGTTAGTTGTTCTGCGTTTGGTTGTACCAATCGATCAGAGAAGTGTAACGAAGTTAGTTTTCACAGAATCCCGTCTTTGAAAAAGAAAGAACTCAAACAAAAATGGCTCAAAAAAATACGTCGTGCAGATCTACCAAGCAATCAAAATTTTTATATTTGTTCGTCACACTTCACAGATAGTTCTTTTAAAAGAGAACTCCAGGAAATAAAGTTCCATAAAATATTGCCAATTCGTAAAAATGCCTTTTTAGCTAGTCAACGCGGTCAAAGATTCTCATTTCTTTTTATTTCATTATTTGTACCCGATTATAGTTTGCATCCACACAACACAACCAAATAATGTTTTGTACATTTTTATATTAAATATAGCAGAACATTATACCAATTTCCAATACAAACAACAATAAAATAATTATCTCTAGTTAGACATGTTTTTTTTGTAGCACTCGACAGTTTCTATTCTTTGTTTTTCAAAAAAGAAGCTTTTTTGATGGAAGGACCTGCCGGATTTTTTCAGGGGGTAAATGTGCCCATTTTCTTAACATCATTTCATCGGCGCTACTTTTAATCTTTGTTACTGTTTAGGCTGTATGCAATGCAGATAACGCAGTTTCTAAAACAGCTTTGTTAAAACAACCACATGACCTACGATAATGATAAGAGTGATTTTTATTTATACAATATTAATACCCCCGTTTTACCAACTTATCACAACACAAACATTATTCGATCTTTCGATCACGCATTTCAATGGTTCTCCATCACAGAGAATATTTCAATATTACATAAAATTTGTTTGCATTTGTGTGCAAAAAAGAACGTGCAGAGGAAAGATAACAGGTCCTTCATTTATACCTCCACGTTCTTAGCGAAATTTTTCCTTTTTAAAAAAATAAAAAATATATTTAATCGCTTTTTTTTACATTCTTTTCGCCAAAAAACTTTATCATTTGCTTCAGTAAAAAATCTTTCTTATACTTTACAAGCCAATTTATTTGAAATTAAAGATGTTTCCAGACGCGGTAAAGGTATAAATGAAGATTTTTAACGACTGTAAAAGGTTAATTTTGATAAACTTATGCATTGTCTTATATCAAAATAACAATTTTTCAAAAAAATAATTTTTTCACTGGAGTGCCCCTTTAAGCAAGTTTAACACAAAATTTTGTGATCCCCTAAGACAGCTGGTATGTGGATATGTTTTTATTGATATAATTTCTATACAGAAATAGTTTTATTTTTTTTAGGGATTTTAAAGAATGTTTCAGTACAGGAGCCATTCAAAAAACATTTTTTGGTAAAACAACAAAAAAACAAACATGTATGTCAAATACTTTTCTTGCAATTGGAAACTTTAAGGAAAATGTTGTGTTTACAGGAATGTTAGTAAAACTTTAACTCATTCGGCGCCACAGGGAAACATCGAAAAAAACAGGACAGAAAAAACAGAATCAGCATAAAAAGTACTCTTTTTATTGAAATATCAATATCTCGATAAAGAAAAAAGGAAATTAAACATATTATACCTCGTTTGACAGCTACTATAATCGGCTATCTGATTATAAATAGTAAAAGTAATTAAAAAAACACAAAGACCAGATATTGAATACAGTCTGACATAAAAAATGCTGATGTTGCATTTTATTTTGAAAAAAAAACACAATTTATGCAGTTTTTTTTCCAAATTAAATTATGAAAATGTAACAATTTAATAATATATAACATGACTATATTTGTCATAAAAAATCCTTCTTCATTTTAGATATTCAATACCTACACAAACACCCATAAGCAAAGATATATACATAAAAAATCAAGGGAAAAAAGTTATTTTTTAGAATGGTACTGCTCAAAACAATGTTTTGAATGCAGGTAGACATCACATGTGGTGCACTTGAATTTAGTTCTCTTCCTTTGCTCCACAGTACTGCACTCAATACAGTTTCGGTCGTCCTTATGCCAAACCACGATATGCTGCGACTGATGTGTGCGAAAAGGAGTGGGTGCATTTGGTCGGAAAACACGGTGATGTTTGTGATCATCTGGAACAATCTTCTCAGCTTCAATGAGGATTTCCTTTACCAACATATTTTTAAATTTTAAAAGTGGTACAGGTTGTGAATCAGCATCACGTGTCATACAGAACAATATGTAGGAATTTACTTGGCTAACTTCCAAGCACAACGCAAACATTCTCTTCCACCATTTGATTGTTTTCCTATTGAAAATGTTATAGTACGATAACATTTGGTCCATGCGATCACACCCATTCATGGCATTGTTGTAGCTGTTGATAACATCGGGCTTTGAAATCACAGTTCCGTGTTTGGTTGTTGTTTCCGTCTGCCCTTTTGTTGCATAAGTGGAGACAATTATCACCGGCTTTCTCGCTTTCTTATCTTTCCACTCGCAAAGTAGAATACCTGAATCACTCCGATAATACTTCGATTCCAAATGTTTTATTTTGGAAGTTTTTATTTCAGGAGGGAAATTCTTTCGGTTGGTCATCAATGTGCCAGTATAGTAGATCTTCTTGGCGGTTATACAACGCATAGCCTCATATCGTACATATGAGGCTATGCGTTGTATAATACCTATCGGCGAAAACATGATGTCCTGTACCGAGTGGCCGAAGAAGATACTCAAAGACTTTTTCTGACTGGCCACCTTTCAAGCCTTCTTGATAAGAAGTTTCTTTGCCAAAATAAATTAACAAATTATATGCATAGCCTGTGACAGAATCACATTACCATATCAAATTACCATATCAAAACCCGAATGTTTTGATATGGTATTTTTCCGGTTTATTCGGGTTGTACATTTTAAACTTGGAGCGACCTTTCCACTTTACCACCATTTCATCGATTGATAGATCCCCGCCTGGATAAAATGCTCCTTGAAAATTTTCCAGCAGCATATTCAAAAATACCTCTATTTTGTCCTTCTTCGAACGTTCATCGCCAACTGAACTGACATGCAGCATGGTGGAATAAAGCGATTCAAATCTGTTACGAGAGAAGATTTCGTGGTACCAAGGTGTGTAGTTGTAAGTATCGGTGCACCAATAATCTTCTAAATTAGGTCTACGATCTATTCCCATAGCAATAAGACTGCAATGAGTTTGAGTAGCTCATACCTGGAAATGGGGGTCCAATTTGAAAACCTTGAATATCGACAAGCCGGTAAGTTCTCTTGCAATTTATGTACGGCGTATTCATTTATGAGTGTCACTAATGTTTCTTGCACCTCCAAGCTATACAGTTCCAAAAAACATTCATAAGCTGAAGAATTACTATCAAGATCAGAAAGAACTCCAGGATTTTTAGCTGGAATGAAGCGAAACTTGTGTAATCTCATATCATCACCATTGACTACTTCCTTCCATTTGTCATTACGGTCTGGCTGTTGTTGTTGTTGTTGTGGTGATGCTGGTCGTGCTGGTGCTGGTGGTGGCAGGGCGTCATCTACTGTATCTCGAGCTTGAGTGGAATTGACAACAACAGGTTGTTCCATAGTTCTTCTTCTCTTTGTTCCCACAGCTACATTGTTTACGTCATTAGCTGCCAACGTTTCTATTTCAGTATCATTTTCTTGTTGTGGCACACCATGCTCAATTTCTGGTTTTCTCATCTGCACTTTGGTCATATTCTTCTCCTTCATATTCACTATCCTCTTCTTCTGAATCACTTGCAGCTAGCTCATTGTCATTTTCTAACCAATTCAAAATATTATTCACAGCAACATTTGTTCTAACACGATTGCGAACTGGATAGCTCTTTCTGGACGCCATTTTTTCACTATAAAAGTTTCCTTAGCTTGGCATTTGTTTACATCATATAAACTTCATTGTCATACACTGAAACCTTTTGAATTGACTTATTTATTTATCTCTCTATGTTTTCCATCAAGAAATTGTAGTTTCCAACCATACTATTTAGGTGTATTTATTGATTTACTATTGTTTACACGAAAGCCGCTGTGAGCGGCTTCCCGTTTATTCGTAAAGGACCGCAAGCCGCTCACAGCGGCTTCCGGCGCTGAATGAGTTAAACTTCAGTTTGTCAAATACTTCCAGAAGCTGCTGGACTACATTAAGTCAAACTAACCGAATTTATGAACAATTTACTTCATAATTTGTAAGGTTAAAAGATATTTAATGGAACGGTTACATCATAACCCTTCTATTAAACATTGTACTACATCACAACTCAATACCAAAAAACAGTACAAAAAAAATACTGACCATAAATGGGGTATGATGACCAAGTGAAAGCAGACGCAGTCCAAGACCATGTAATATATTTATCATTCCTAAAAAAGATATTGGGTCAGATTAGATTTTTAACATTAAACAGGTAAAAATTTTAGGGAAAGACAAAATGCTTGCAATAGCATTTCTTGTTTCAAGTTGAATAGGCTGGATTTGGTGCTGAAATTTTATGGGAATTCCAATCTATGATAAGGGCTTCAGATTTAGAGTATTTAGAGTTTTAAAAATGATTTGCAGCTTTTAAAATTGTTTTATCAAGCTGCAATGGTTGTTATATACATGTCTATTTAATTTGTGTTGTTTTATACCAAGGAGATGATGTTGATAAAAGAGCACAACTTCGTAGCACAACTCCTAAACTTTCAAGGTGCATTTTCCAATGAAATATTCTGCAGGTTTGTAGTTTAATGATCACGAGACTGACTGGTTCAGAAAAATATTTTTTTATACAAGCACAGATGAAATTCTTGCCGAAGGAATTCCAAAACAATACAGTGGAACTATATTGGTAACTTAAATTATTAGCCAAATCTGATAATGTTAAATTTTGAATGTTACTGATGCTATACACATTCACCTACATTTCAAACAGCTTGAGCTCACTTTTCTTCACTTCATCTTTTAGCCTACTTCTCACTTCCATAAAACTTCCACATAAACAGTTTTGATGTTGTTTGACATCATTCACTGCCAAGTTGTTTTGAATAACAGCCTTACTATATGGAATTTCACAAAACTTCCACAATTTTCATTTATTTATGCTATTGCAGGGGACCAATCCAATCCTCTTGTTAAATTGGGAAATGGAACAATTGAAGCAAAGATTTGAATCTGAGCTACAAAAGAATATCCCCCAAGGCCCTTTGTATTTTGTTGTGATATTCTTCCTTTAACAGTTGTTGTTGCATGAAAATATTTTGAAAGATGCCTGGAGGCAATGCCAGTTACAGGTTTCAAGTGATTGCAATGCAAGTTATTGCAACCTATAAAAATGTTGGACAAAAAAGATGTAGACAACAAATAATGCTACTGTAAGAAAAACTCACCCCCAACACCAGCAAACTTTCCGAAAGCTGCCACACGTTTTTCCTTATGATCAACCATGCGTTCATAATCAATAATACGGATGTTCTATATTATATGGGAAATAAAAAAGAAAAAAAAAAACTCAATTGTCAATAAACTTTAAATCTATTAAAAGATTAATTAAAACAGCTTGAAATTATAACTGCAATATAACTTTTAGCAGTTTTCCTTCCTATGCTTAGCTGTTTATCAGATATGCAATAATGTTAGGGTGGCCATTTTAGTGCAAATGTTAAGAATGCAATGAGTGTATACAAATTAAAAAATATGTTTTAAAGTAAATATCCTTTATTATGCTAAGGGTAAACAATGGCAACAGAGGTAAACATTCTTTGCTGAAACTTTAAAAACAATGTTTCAGCAGATAAATTTGAATAAGCAAAATATAAATATTATCCAACAATCACAGAAACTACATTTTACATAAGGATACTTCAAGTAGTTTTAAAGTGCAGCCACATTTACGTAATTTGCTGCCAAAAGAAAAATACAGAAACTCATTCATTGTCCTTATAGGATTTATAAAAGGAATAAAGACATGATATCTCCCTTTTGATAGGCATTTCATTTAAATTATCTTTATTTTTCATTTGGATTTTCATTTTAATAACTTCATCTTTTAAAGCTTGGTATTCAAAAGCAAAAATAATTGAACTCAAATGTGTGAGCATTTCACACATTTGACATACACATACTCATGAAACATTAGCAGGTACAAATTGACAGGTTTAGGTTGAGTGAACATGAAATACCTTTTCCAACATGGCATCCAATAAAGGCATGTTAGCATCTTGAGCTTTGATTGTATGAGAAAAAAACGCATATGATTTGTTTGGAATTAAGATGTCAATAGGAACCTAAAATTTGAAAGCAAAGTATGAGTCATACCAAAAGACAATTTGTTAACCTAAGATACACAATGTCTACAATGTTGCTATAGTTACAGAAAGCTGCTTGTCATGTGTAAATATTCCAAAAATCTTTATTAACAATGTGAATTTTTCAATTGACAACTATAATACAGTACTGATATCAGGACATTTAACATTGTGAGTGCATATCATGTGCGACATTCACAATCGTGATCTTCACAATAGTAAAAATTTTTACGATAGCATCACAATCATCAATTTAAGATTGTGATGGTTATAATGGTTCGTAATGTTCATTCTTGATCGCATATGACAGTATTTCCAACCATCACTAGATTGGAAAATAGATAAGATTTGTGTGTTATTGCAAAAAAATTGAACTTGTATCTTATTCCTGTACTATGCCCTAAGTAAATTCTATAATAGTCAAATCAATGGAGAAAATCATTAACTTTGTGATGGTATAGCGTACAAGGTTGATTCCCTAGGTTATTCTTACGATAAGAGTTACCTTGTTGGCGATTAGTAATTCGAAGCAGAAACCTCTCTGGCCTAATGTATTTTCTTTGTTACAAAAGTGGTATTTCTTAAAGTCAAAAGAATATTACTTTTGATCATGTGGTGTAACAATTGTCATTTTTTTTCTTATTTTTTTTGTAATGTATAATTATTTAGTATGAAAGTGACCAGCTTTTATTTAAAATGCTCCTGTGCCTTAGATTTAATTGCACATGAAACGGTGTAAGTAAAATATGCAATATCTGTCCTGGGAAATTGAGTGTAAAATGGTTGAGATTGAAACAGTAAATGATCCATTGTGGTGTGTTCAAAACAGGTATGGTGATAAGTGAACCATCTCATGGATTGATTGTCAAAAACAGTCAAAAACTTTTTCCAAAAAAATTATGTAACATATTGCAGGGTACCAGACACATCAATGCATGACAGAGGTTTATCACCAACCTCCAACATTTCACCAATTTTTTTGATCTATTGAAACGTTGTTACTGTCTAGACTTTTCCCATACAAACCTAGTCAAAAAAGTTATTCTGTTCTTCCAATCTGTGAAAGAAAATAAAATACTTTTTACAGGAAAGTCTGAGGGAAATCTTAAATGTCTTCTCATGACCAAGCATTTACCCCAGTTAAAAAAAGATAATAATTCTGTTCCTGCATTGACTGTGAGTAAACCTCAAACTCTACCAGGAAACTCCCCTTCTTTGCATTTTTTGTAAATACTTTATATATATATATTCGCTCATGGTACGTATTCTTGTGTTTTGACTCTTGGAGGAGGCAGGTGTGACTGTATGGTCAAACCTGCCTTCCTGGACACCATAAGATAGCCACCTCTCTACTGCAAATGTTTTCCAATGTTGATACACACTTATCATATGGAAATCAGTTGATCTACTTTCCGATCGATTTTAGTTACTGCACAAGAATTATTTCGGCAAAGTGGAATGAAATCACATTGCTCAAGATAGCCATTGGTTGCGAGAATTGGACTGTAGCTGTTATGCGAAGATTCTGTATAAAACAACCACTTTTTTTTTCTCCCCTGATTGACCGTCTTAGGTTTGACTACAGCGTATTAGGTCATGTTTGTGTAAAGGATTTTGTTATCTGTTATTTCTTGTGTGGTGTATTGGCTGTTCGGTATTAGATTTTTTTTACTTATTTTCTTGGCTTTTTTGTTTGTAGCTTGGCGAAAATGTGCAATAAATGGTAAAATGATTTTGCCACTCCGATTAAGTAAACCCAATCCTTGTTGCCTACGATTAGACATTGGATTAATGTAAAAATGTAATAATACCAAAATACTATAAAAAGATTACATAATATTAATTTTTTGTCAATTTTTAACTAAAAACAAAGAAGTTGCAACTACTGCAACTACTCACCTGTTTCACAGCCATGATCAACGATGCAGGTGTCAGATCCTCCTGCACAATAGCTCCTGCATTTTCATATTCTGCCATTGTATAGGCTCTTCTTGTAGAAGGCTGTACAATTACCTCAATACCTTTGTAGAAAAACATGGGAAAATGGGTATATAATAAACATTGAATTTATTATTAAGCAGCTAAAAATCATATATGAAGTTTCTCGTAATCATAGGTATATAATTATTTGCTGACCCAGTTTTTTTAAATTTTAAATTTTAAATCTTTGAAAACTTTACACAAAGCCTTGTAGGTACTACAATCTTGGTCAAAATATGTTGAGACAAGACAGCTAAATCCAAAGTTCGACACCACAAGTTATTGCATGCATTTTAAAATTGATAAAGTTCACATGTCAATGTCCACAAAAAACTTTAGGATCTTTAGTTACTTTCTCAAATCCAAACTCTCGAAACGTGCTAATTGTTGCTGATGCCAGCATGGCCATTTTCCATGAATTGCAGGGTCTTTGTGGGCCTAACATAGATTATTTTGTTGTGCCAACATGCTGTGTTGTGCCGAACACTATCTGCCTGGCCTAAGTGCCTGCCAAAGTAGCCACTTTAATAATATGGACAAAACCATTTGATGCTTTTGTCCATATTGAAAAATGACGAAAAGTGGTGAAACAATGGTAATTTTTATTTACATAATGTACATAAGCAGAGAACCGTAAAAATGCCTTTCCACAATACTTCTGTCAGTCACATGACAGGCAAAATAAGCAAAACATGTAATTTTGAATAAATAAATTGCCAATACAAACAAAACAAAAAAGGCAATTGTTAAAACCAACCTTTGTTTCGTAATTCCTTAACATGCTGTGGAGCTATTGGTGCCCTTCTTTCCCATACATTTATATCTTCTCTTCTAATACCCACTATTTGTTGACTGGAAACTGAAATTTTTGAGGCTGTCCTAACGAAGCGTGGTGCTCTATGTGCATAATCTGACAGGTATGAAGTAGTTCGTCTGTTAATCCTCCACATTTTATGTTCTAATCTAAAAATCAGCAAATTAGAATACTAAAATCTATCATTCCATATTCTATAACATTTTGATATACGTCAGCAGTGCCATTCATTGCATTGTTGTAAAGCACTACCAGAGGTTTTCAGGGTTCGAATTAGCAGGTCGCTATTCGCAATTTGCCAATCGAAATGCTGTCTTTGCAAATCATTCTATGATAAAAAATGTTAAAATTGCGAATCCCATTTTTTAATCAATTGTTTGCATGACCTATTTCTACATTGGTTGTCACAACAAAATAACCATTAACAAGGGATTGATGGCAAGTGGCCTAAAGTACTCCCCGACATCAGCTGCAAGGAGGTTTTCTCTACAATCAGCACATTTTCGTAACCTTGTTTTTATCTGCAGAAAAAATTAATGCTGAATTTTTTTGGACATCCGTATAATTTTCTCAGCGACCATAAACCTTTTTGAATTAAAAAATGTTGTTATCTTTTTTTGGTTGAGATAACAACATTTTGGTGGTGACAGTTTAATGAGAAAAAATTACCTATAGGTTTACAGTACTGGAAAAAGGTTGTTTAACATCGCGCTTCGCGTATCGCGACGGTATTCTCGATCCGCGATAGACGTTTTTTTACTTTCAAATTGTATCGAGAGGGCTTCGCGATGCATCCGTCTCGATATCATTCTCGAAGCTATCGAGGCCATTAACACTTTTTCATAATAGAAATGTGTTTTTAGATCGAATTTTAAAAGTTTAAGAACGAAAAGCGGCGATAGAAATGCTTTTTTAGATCGCATTTTAAGAACTTAAGAACGAAATGGGGCGATAGAAATGTTTTTTTAGATCGCATTTTAAAAGTTTAAAAACGAAAAGCGGCGATAGAAATGTTTTTTTAGATCGCATTTTAAAAGTTTAAAAACGAATAGCGGCGATAGAAATGTTTTTTAAGATCGCATTTTAAAAGTTTATAAACGTAAAGCGGCGATAGAAATGTTTTTTTAGATCGCATTTTAAAAGTTTAAAAACGAAAAGCGGCGATAGAAATGTTTTTTTAGATCGCATTTTAAAAGTTTAAAAACGAATAGCGGCGATAGAAATGTTTTTTTAGATCGCATTTTAAAAGTTTATCAACGAAAAGCGGCGATAGAAATGTTTTTTTAGATCGAATTTTAAAAGTTTATAAACGAAAAGCGGCGATAGAAATGTTTTTTTAGATCGCATTTTAAGAACTTAAGAACAAAATGCGGCGATAGAAATGTTTTTTTAGATCGCATTTTAAAAGTTTATAAACGAAAAGCGGCGATAGAAATGCTTTCTTAGATCGCGTTTTAAAAGTTTAGGAACAAAAAGCGGCGATAGAAATGCTGTTTTGGATCGCGTTTTAAAAGTTTAAGAACGAAGAACGGCGATAGAAAAGCTTCGTTAGATCGCATTTTAAAAATTTAAGAACGAAGAACGGCAATAGAAAATGTAATGCGCTAGAATTACTTTAATAAATACGAAAGTTAAAAATTTTCTTATAATATACACCTATTTAAAATAAAAAAAAAGATAAAGCAGAGATGTGTTTGAAATAAAAAAAACTTTCTCTCTATTCTCATTAAAAAAAACTTTCTCTTTATTCTCATTATCACCTACCATCGCGACACATCGAGACGGATTTAGTCACGATACTAGATTCTCGATAGATCGCGACAATTTATTTTAATTGTTTCTTATTATTATAAACGCGGTACATCGCGTATCGAGGGAGTCCGCGCACGTTGCGCGCTCGATATGTTAAACAACCTTTTTCCAGTACTGTAGTAGTAATTTATAATTTGTAAATGACTTCAGAGTAAATTAAATGGTACTTTTAGATCGAGGTTTTGTCATTCAAAAAAAACATGTGATACATTGCAATGTTCTTTGTCCAGCCTCTTAACAATTAAATCATGCGCATATACACCATATGCAGCAGTTGTTTGACTTGGTTGTTTTATTATAATTTGATTAAATTAAAAGTTGTTTGTTAATTTTTTAAAATCAGATTTCTATTTATTCATGATTCTGTGTCTTCTCTTGTCTTCTCATCGTTGATAAACCAGATATAAACTTCCATCGTAATGTGCGTAATTCGCATTTTCAAAAGGGACTTTAAACAACAACAATGTAGTTATGTCGACTGAAAAACATGAAACGGTTTCTGCATCAACATTTAATAAATGGCCATTTGCATCCGACTTTAACATAAAAACATGGAATGGAAAGGTTTTTTCTGCCACTTGTAATTACTGCCTATCAGTTTTACTTAATGAATTTACTCGAAAGGCAAAAGCGTGAAACATAAAAGGAAGTGTGTTCATTTTTCTTTGATGTAGCCAAAAAAAATGTCTCAAATGTTAAATATTCTGACATTACGACGCAACGTCAATAACATTAATTTAACATCAATATCTTATATTAAATTAATGCAGTCATTACAATGCATTTAAACCTTTGAGGCCAAATAACTTGGAAAAGAGGTGGTGACATCAGTCATTTTTCACTGCGTGGGTATCTAGGGACCACTTGGGACCAATTTGGGTAAGTTTCCCAAACCTGGGTCCCCGAATCCGTTTTGGAATGAACAGGTTGATGACGTCATCAAAAAACATTTAAACCACAACAATAATTCCATAACCGTTTGCCAAAAGTACATGATCCTATACATTTTTGTGATCAGCGTTTCAAAATCTATACGAGGAAGGCATTGGGTATACAAATTTTGAAGAAAAAAATTTGTGTTTTAGCAGGTCTTTGCTGCGTTAGCAAAATTTTTAAACCCTTATATCTCCTTAGGCGTTCATATGATCCTATTACATTATTTTGATCAGCGTTCCAGCCTCTACATATTAACAGGCAACAGATAAACTAAATTTTGCCAAAATTTTTCCACAGGCCTTACTGACTTATTAAATAATAACATTCATTTCAATATGCTTTAAATAAAAACCTATATATATGGCTAAAAACATATATACATCATCATATCTTGGTAAAATCATTAAATACAACTCCTCACTTGATCCAGGAGATGATGTCATGCATAGTTGTGACGATTCCAGGAAATTTGATAACAATCTATATAGCGATAATTTTCACTTATCGATGTGTTATATCGCTGTATCGCTAACAGCAAAAGAAATATCTATTGGAAATTATCACTACTTATAGCTAAGGTTATTTATTGCTAAATTTATCACTAAACTCTTACAAATTTATTGCTGCATAAATGATAATCATAATGGCGATGGAGTTCAGAACAGGTTGTCCATGGGAGTTATTGTATGCAGATGATTTGGTTCTCATAACAGAGTCGATGGAAGAATTAGTTGAAAAGTTTGAGAAGTGGAAGAAAGGACTAGAAGAGAAAGGGCTAAAGGTAAACACAGCAAAGTCTAAAGTCATGATTAGTAGCATTGCAGCCAAGTGTGACCTTGTAGTTGGAAAGTGGCCTTGTGGAGTTTGCAGGAAAGGGGTTGGTAGTAACTCAATTTTTTGTCAGACTTGCAAGCATTGGGTACATAAGAAGTGCAGTAGTATTAGTGGAAGGTTAAGAGCTGACATTCAGTTTGTATGCAAGCGTTGCAAAGGTGAGATTATAGAGAATGAAGTATTTCCAGCTTTAATGATGTACAACAGTGGCTCGTTAGAGATAGTTGAGAACTTCTGTTACTTAGGTGATATGTTGGGCAGTGAAGGGGGTGTTGGAAGAAGTGTTACTTGCAGGATAGGTTCTGCTTGGAAAAAGTTCAGAGAGTTACTTCCTTTGTTGAGTAGCAGAGTCCTGTCAATTGAGGTAAAAGGTAGGTTGTATGAGGTCTGTGTAAGAAGTGTTATGTTGTACGGTAGTGAGACATGGGCAGTGAAGCAGGAAGATCTTGACCGTTTAGAAAGGAATGATATGAGAATGGTTAGGTGGATGTGTAACGCCAGTCTGAGAGACAGAAAGAGTTCAGATGAGCTAAGAAGCAGGCTAAGTCTCCGTAGAATTAAAGATGTTATCCAGATAAGAAGATTGAATTGGCTGGGGCACTTGGAAAGAATGGAGGAGGATAATTGGGTAAGAAAGTGTAGAGACTTGATAGTTCCTGGGGCAAAGCCCAGAGGCAGACCGAGAAAGACTTGGCAGGAGGTTATAAGGACAGACTTGATACAGAGGAAGTTAAGTTTAGATCTAACACAGTCTAGATCAGATTGGAAGAGGGTCATTAATATACCCCGTCCAACCCATGCTAGCATGGAAAACGGACGTTAAGCCGAGAATGATGATGATGATGATGATGATGAATGGCGGTTCTAGCTGAAAAAAACGCTGCTGTGTAACTAGCTAGTGGCTGTATTTTGTTTTTATTTCAGAATGAAACTATGTACTTTGGGGATATCAGGAACTTTGGAGATATGATCCTTGTTATTTTATCCTTTTTAGATGATTATTTTCTAGATAAAGTAAGCAAACAAAAGATTCAAACCAAGAAAGTTTAGCTAGTTTACCTAGATTTAAAGCTTCAGTCAGCATAATTTTTATTTTTTACAGGATATCTGTCGAGCATGTGGATAGTTTATGTGTTTTGTTTACTTCAACAGGGCTCAAATTTTCATGTAGTTATATCTCTAGGAAACTGTATCACTTTTCTTTTTCAAAACAAGGTTTGTAACAAAATCAGTAAAGTTCAATAGAGCTCATGTATCATGTACTTTTTGTTACAAAGCAACAAATTTTGTCACTTTCTATCCCAGACAAGCTTTTCAACAACTATTTATTTTTTCATAATGTATGTAGTCATCCATGAAGGACGTCCAAATCTTTGGGGGTAGGGGTCTTATTTGTATTTTTATTGTTTTCGTTGTTTTTTTGGGAAGAAAAGAGTATTATACAAGTCCTTATGTTATCCATTTACATGAGAAGAATTTTTAAATGGAGAATTCTTAGTTGTTTTTATCCAGGGAATTTTTTTGCTAAGCTTCAAGAATGGAAGAGAATATTCAAATTTCTGTCCTTACGGACATGGGGAGTGGATGTTACCTAAGAAGCTCTAGTTACATGGTTGTTTTTTAATTAAAAAAAAGACTTTATAAGGAACACAATACTGAGACTACATGTCCTTTTAACTGAACATGTGAAGGTAATATTTCATTTAAATTTTCATGTTAACGAAAACGTAAAGAATTGCACAAATTATTCTTTAATTTTGCATTGTTTCCTCAGAAAATTATTTTTTAATCTCACTGTTTTTTTTTAGAATTTTTTTTTAATTTTGCATTGTTACCTCAGAAAATTATTCTTCAATTTCACATTGTTTCCTCAGAACATTATTCTTTAACTTTGCTGTTTCCTCAGAAAGTTCTTTTTTAAATCTTTTTTTCTTTCCTGACGTTTTTGGTGAACATGGAATCTAAAAACAAACTTTTCAGAATTTTTCAAAAGCTGCTAAAGTTTCTCCTGCGAACAGTTCCTTCCTTTATAAAAATTAAAAACTCACTCTACCCCAGCAAAAAAAATAATTTGTTAACATTGAACAGGGTAAAAACTAAAATAAATACATCGATATTTCCATTTTTTATTATTACGTACAGTGCAAAAGCAAACAACTAACAAGGCTTTGTCAACAAGGAAAAAATTACACTTGTTAAATTATTTGGCTGAAGTGAACTGTCATTTGCTGTTTAAGAAACTGAGTAAAGCTTTTGGAAAGAAAAAATTCCTCACAAAAAATGCGTATTAACTAGGAATGCAAATACATTATATATGTAAGTAAAGACAAATGTTCTAAAATTTAAATCGTGTTTGATATGGTTTTCATTATTAGAAAGCTAATAATGAAAACCACATCAAAAATATTTCTGAACACTGAAAGTACAGTGAAACAAGTTTACATCTTAACGGTCACATTATTAAACACAAGACTAAACAATGAAATTTTTTAAACAAACTTGAAAACCTATATTTACGGTCAATTTGGGGTGGTAGTATATTTTTATCTCAAACATGAAATCAACTGAAATTTGTAAATAATCATCTGCTCTCAGGTTATAATTCATCAATAAAAAAAGGAACAAATCAATATTACGAGAATGTGAAAAACCATATTTTTTAGCTAATTTTGAAACTAGAGGATGTGGGACCAAACAAAATTTGTAGATAATGATCATCATCATCATTCTCGGCTTAACGTCCGTTTTCCATGCTGGCATGGGTTGGACGGGGTATATTAATGACCCTCTTCCAATCTGATCTAGACTGTGTTAGATCTAAACTCAACTTCCTCTGTATCAAGTCTGTCCCTATAACCTTATAATGATCTGTACTATTATTTTAAACCATTTATAGAAAAAAAGTAATGATAATCTTGCACCTGTAACACAAGTTTATCCCCTGAATAGCTACATTACAGGTGCAGTAATGATAAAAAAAATGCTATTTTCGGGCTAAATATTGTTTTTTTGCCCAAAATGGCACCATTATAATTTTTTTAAAAAAGCCAAGAATGCCACTTTAGCATTTATTGATATAGTCTTTTGGTAAAAAACAAAACAAAAAAATCTAAAAGAAAAGCTGTGACAAGAAAAGCTGTGACAAGTGTAGATAAGGAGGTGAAAAAACATTTTTAGATAATTTTGAGCCGTTGCCTATAGCAGCCAGATTTTTCCGGATTTGAGACCAAATGAAAGTTGTAGATAATGATCTGTACTAAAACTTTAGACTATTTATCGAAAAAAGAAATAAGAATTTTTAGAGAAAAACTCCAAAAAACTTTTTTTGTCCAAAATGGTGCCATTACGATCTTTTCCATAAATTCAAAAATGTCACTTTATAGTATTATCTATCTAGTAGTAAAACAAAATAACCCTAATTTGACTGTATAAATGTATTTGCATCAAGCTGTATTTTTTGTGGCCAAGATTTCTAATATGCCTCTTTTACTGACTGAAAGTTTGGCAAATTAAACAATCAGAACTAAAAATTGTTTCTTATTTGTTATAAAGTAGCTAGCTAATTTTTTACGGGGTTCCGTATTTTGCATAACAAAAATATGAAAGAGATTAGCTAAATTAATGTTTTATTTATTACAGTGATCGAAAAAATTATAGGCACAATTCTATAAAAATTATTAAAACATATTCTGAAAAACATTTTTGCTGTTTTGTATATAAGCTATTTAATCAACAAACATTCAAAGAATGTTATCTTACTTGCTTCCCGCATAATCAGCAAAATTCATGCGTCTCCCATATTGCGCTATCAACGATATAGGCCAAGAAAACAAATCAATTTAGCGATAAAATATAGCTTAGCATTGTTTATCGTTACATAGCCTATCGCTAATCCATTTCTATTTAGTGATAAGTTTGATGTTTTTTAATCTAATTATTGCTAAATAGCCATTAATAATTTATAGTTTGTTATCAAATTTCCTGGAATTGAAAACACAATTAGTTGAACTTTTAAGTCAAAAATCTTAAGAACTAATAGATTTTTCAAAAAAATAAAAAGATTCTTAGACAACTTTCCAAGCTCTTACATACGAAATCGACTTATTTTCAAGTGGAAGGTAAGCTTTAAATCTCCTGAAAAGCACCAGAATGCCCTGGACAAACCCTGGACTACTTTGGGGTATACATGGATTCCAGCATGATGTTATTTGTTTATTTTTCAGCAGGAAGCTCCTTGGCTCTGGCATTTGCGTGGCAGGAAAAAAGATGCTAGGATTTGGTGAAGAGAGGTCTTTTACTGTGGATTTCTTCTAACGGAAACATCGTTGGGGTTATAAACTATTATCGAGTGTAGGTTGATGCCTTCTGATTTATTTGAATTCATTAAAAGTCCTAAGAATGCCTCTGTGTGAGGAAATCTTTTTTTCTGCCATGCAAATGCCAAACCTGAAAATGTAAACAACATATAATTTGTAGGGTCTGTGTCTGTCAAGACTCATTTATTATTCATAGTAGACAGAAAGACAAGATAATTAAACTGTTAGGGGAATAGGCATGTCAAGACCATACCATAATTAAGGGAGTATTGTGTTGGAAATAACATCAAATCCAAATTCCTCTTTGTAATTAATGGTATGATGGGGTGTATCCTCTGTAAGAGGAGCCCCTAGAACAAGAACAGGAAAGCAGAACAAAATATATCATAACTGATTATAATAACGTAGCTCTATACATATGAAAGTTAGATAACACGTAGCCAACACATTACAGAGAAAGTATATACTGTGCAAGGCAGATGGCAGATGTAGAAAGCTAAAGTTCTTATTAATCCTGAGAGAGACGCCGCCACTAGAGCTACCATTTTTAAAATGCTTCCAAACGTGTGTGGGAAACCGCGTATATTCGAATATGCCATCCAGGTTTCTCTCGTGGGTGTATCGGAGGAGGCAACACTGATTTTATTAACCGACCGTTATTTGTTGGTATTTTTAACAAAGAAATTTTAAAACAAACTTATGACAACAAGCGTATGACATTCCAAAATCACATTAATGCAGTTGTTATCTTAACACCAACCAATCAACCCCATAATAGCTCCCGACCGCACAAAAAGAAAACTGGGTACTAGTTTAGAAGGGACAGAATTTTAACGCCAGAGTTGTTTCAAAAGAGGAGAAAGACATTTATTGGAACACATAGCTACAAAACTTTCATTTTCAAACAGTGTATTTCAAACCTACAATGGGACCAGTAATTTGCGCCGTTTTTGTATGCACTAATAACTCAAGGATATTACGTAATTGGGAAAATAGTGCTTGTAAAACTCACCATGGTGTGCTAAACAAAGAATGGGGTTGTGAGCAGCCTTTTAAATTACATTGATTTCCTGGACCTGTTTGATATATGGAAAAGAGAAAGAAGTGTGTAAAGCTTATTAAAAGAGTTAACCAAAATAGATTGCCATTCACTTTGCCAAAAAGTAACGATCGCATATGCAGTGTTCATTTTCACCCTGATCTTACACTACCTGTGGGTTATGAGTTTAGTCAGACTGCTTCAAGAAGAACATTGTTTAAAAACCCATTACCCCAGCAAAAAAGACGTAAAAGAAAATCGATCAAGAGACCATTGGTGTTACTACGAAGCAAGTGCAAATCTTTTTTTGTCACCACCACGCTTTTCTGATCAACAAATAACGAATGACATTTTTACAACACCAAAATTGTCAGTATTGATGGTCTTACACCTAAGACCATTAAATATTGCCTATCAGAAGATACCAAACAATACCTAATTTGCAAAGCCAAGAAAAACTTGATATTGTCATTGACAAGAAAAATCGGGACATCGAAAAAGAATCCCTGTTGCAACAGAATCAAAGCACTGTATTTACTTGCCAGAAGATTAAAACTGATGCTAAAATAAATTTTTACACGGGAATAATGACAATTGTTCCTTTAATGCTATTTTTGTACTTCTCAAGCCTTACATTTCTTGTATGATTTATTGAAAGGGATGTTTGGATGCTCGAAAAGTGACTTACTCAATAATAAAAATCCAACAAGAAAGCTGTCTTCGAAAAATAAGTTTTTATTGACATTAATGATATTGAGACTTAGTCCCCTAAACGAAGATTTAGGAGACAGATTTTGCATTTTAACATTGTGTTCCAACATATTGACGCCGTGGGTTAAATTCCTGAGAAAAACATTAGCCGATGCATTAATAAAGTGGATACTAAAGGACTTTACTTTAATTTACAAGGAAAAGGGATACGGAAATGTAAGATGCATTATTGATTGTTCTGAGATTTTGATTGAACGATCTCAGTCATTATATGTCCAAGCTGTCACACGGTCTGTGTAAGTTTGCCCAGATGAAGAGTGTGTGTAACCAGAAAAACAACTAGCGAGTTAAATTGTTATTTGAATGTTTATACGTTCAAACTAAATAAAATAAATGAATAACACTAAACGTTAAATTACTAGATAAATTATTAGGTAAACGTTAAGAAGCTTACCAGCGTCTCTCAAATAGTTCCAGCCTTAACGTTTATAACACATGCAACACCTCCCACCCTTCTCACAAGTCGATCACGTTTAAGATCACCAAGTTCTGGCGAAGAGAATCCTCCGAAGTGCAAAAGAGAAAATAGTTCATCTGCTTTGAACGATTTGAAGAATTTATTTAACTCCAAATTTGAGCAATTAGAACGAAATACGGAAGACACAAGAGATCTGGTTAGCAAGTTAAAAAAAACCTTCAACGAGCTTCAAACACAAGGGCAATAGTGTGCAATACGAATTCAATTTGGACATTAAAAACCAGATAAGTGACGTTATGAAATTTGCTAAAAGAGATACAAAAATTTACAAATCCCTAAAAAAGATTACAAAATCTATAGAAAAAAGAAATTAGTTAATAAAAATTGCTGATAGGTCTCCAGCAGGGTGGAAAACTGTGGATGATTACGTGTCGGACGATCTTGTTTCCGATAGTGAGGACGAAAAAAGAATTAAGGCGAGAGATAAGGAAATGTATGTTCAAGCACAGGCGCACGCGCACGCCCACAGACGTCCACGGTCAAACACAACAAATCCGGTACCCTGCGGTACCATGCCATGCTTATCCCTATAATTCATCACCATACTATATTTATCCCTATAATTCATCAAAAAGGAGTCAAAACATTTCTAGCACAATTCCCTAAAATTCCACCTGCACATTGATGACGTCATCAAAGTATGCTGCAAATGAGTCAAAAATAATTCTAGCACATATTGCAGGGTAATTCCCTAATGATACTAAATATCATCAAATAATGAACGCATGTGCAATAAAGATGTGTTAGTTTTGAGCAAACATGAAATTAACGGACAATGTTAAAATGTATACAATAAAGAATGAATACATACACTGTAAAAGAATTACGTGATACTGCAAAAACCCGTGTACTTACGGGGTATTACAAGCTACGCAAGGCCGCATTAATAGATTTATTGGAGATTGTACCGGAGAGACCACCCAGAAGGGCCGTACAACAAAAGCTGGTCAAGCCCATGACTATACCACCAACACCGGAGGCCATGGACCTCTTTGAAAAGCAAGAGCTGTCGAAAAATCGCCCGATCGTGAAAACTAAGATGAGGGGATGGTACAACTGGCTAGTTGATGCTGTCCCCAAACCTATAAGGGAGGGGGTTAAAAGGACCTATGCAACCTTTAAGCGTAGAGTGATGGGGCTCTATAACGGGCCAGCCAACATAAGACCTACGCTTCATGACGAGGTGGAAAAAGAGGCCGAGGAAGACTATCTTGAAGATATCCAAAATCTCTACAATCAGCCGGAGCATGACTACACACCTCAGGAACATAAACATGCTCACCACAGGACCTTCCGAAGTTTCCGCATTCCCGGCATAGGGGGAGCCGACGTCGACGGCTATATTGGAATGGTAAGACCCAACGTGAAGGCCCTGATTGAGGGGCAGGTAGAAGATATGGGGTCGGCAAAGATACAGCTGTCACTATGGATCCATTGGAGGAAGCCAATAGAGGGGATCAAAGACAATTACGAGGAGGCGAATAAGGCCTTCCATAGTAATATGATAGAAGTATACCAGGGTAACAATGTAGATGACATACTGGATATTATGTTTGGTCAGGTAAAAACACATGTGGAAAACCCGGCATTTCCAAAAAGTGGCTTTACGATCGGTCGAACACTACACATTGATATAGACTTCCATAAATTAAAATTAACATGGGGCTCATCTTATATACAAGCACCTAAATGGATAGCCTCAAAGAAGGCAATTATTAACCCGGTGAATGAAGATGAAGAGTGCTTCAAGTGGAGCGTCATTGCATCACTACACCATACAGAGATCGGAAGGAACCCGAATCGAATATCTCAGATGAGACCCTACATAGACCTTTATAACTGGGAGGGTATAGAGTTTCCGACAAGCATCAAGAGCATATGCAAGTTCGAGAAGAATAATAGGGACATTGCGGTAAACGTCCTGTACATGACAGGAAAAAAGATCAACATCCTGCGGCGATCGGTGCACAACGGATGTACCAAGGTGGTGAATCTACTGCTCCTTACTGATGACAAAAAGACCCATTACGTATCCGTCAAAAGTCTATCACGACTCCTGGGTATTGAGAACTCGAAAAATACCTCAAAAATGCACTTCTGCCTAAACTGTCTACAGGCTTTTCCAACAATTGAATCGAGGGACAAACATTATAGATATTGCAATGACCACGGGGCTGTTAAAATTACGATGCCAACAGAGACCGAAAAATGGTTATTCTATAGGGATGGCCAGATGCAATTCAAAGTACCCTTTGTTATCTATGCAGACTTCGAGAGTCTATTGATACCGGTAGAGGAAGATGCCAGGGAGACCAAGACGAAGAAGCTGAACAAGCATGTACCATCTGGCTGGTGCACGTATAGTACCTTTGCCTATGGACCCGTACCGGACCCACTAACAGTCTATAGGGGCAAGGACTGCGTGACGAGGTTCGTCAACCATCTGGAGGATGAGGTGAAACGTCTCTATAATACCTACCCGCAGCAGGATATGAAGCCTCTAACGGAGGTCCTAAAAAGAGAACATGACGAGGCCTCGAAATGTCATATCTGTCTGAAACCCTTCGATGACAGCAAGAATAACCGCAAAGTTCGGGACCATTGTCACTATACGGGTCTGTATAGAGGCGCGGTCCATAACAGCTGCAATTTGAAGTACAAGATACCCAGCCACATACCCGTGATCTTCCACAACCTCTCGGGATACGACGCCCACCTGTTCATCCGAGAGCTAGGTGAAAAATATAATCCGGAAAATATTGGGTTCATCGCCGAGAACAAGGAGAAATATATCAGCTTCAACGTCAAAATTAAGGTACCCCTTGGAGGTATGGGATCTGGTGATGGGGAGGTGTACAAGAAGATTGAGATTCGGTTTATCGATAGCTGTCGGTTCATGCCATCTAGCCTGGATAAATTGGCAAGCAATCTAATTGGAACAAACGCCGCTGGTATGAAATGCCAGCAGTGTGCAGATACCTGTCTAGAATTCCATGGCATAGACGCCGAATACATGGCAAAATTCTACTGTAAAAATTGCAACTCGAATACCACCAAGCAGTTAGACATGGAGCAGGTAAAGGAAAACGTTCCATCGATGGCAAAATTCATCGACAAAGATGATACCTTCAGGCTAATGCTGAGAAAAGGCGTGTACCCCTATGAGTATATGAATGGATGGCAGCGATTTGAAGAGTTGGAACTACCGCCCAAGGATGCCTTTTACAGCAAGCTGAATATGATGGGTATCAGTGACAGGGACCATGAATATGCTAAAAAGGTATGGAATGCCATTACACCAGAGGGTGATAACGTCACCATGGGGGACTATCATGATATCTACCTGACCATAGACGTACTGCTATTACCGATGTCTTCGAGACGTTTCGAGGCGTCTGCTTGGACAACGACAGACTTGACCCTGCGCACTTCTACAGCGCACCCGGGTTGGCATGGAAGGCAGCAATGAAATATACCGGAATCAAGCTGGAGCTCCTCACCGATCCCGACATGCTCCTGATGTTCGAAAAAGGTATCCGTGGAGGTATAGTTCAGGCCGTACATCGCTATGCCAAAGCAAATAATAGGTACATGGGAGACCAGTATGATCCGGAGGTTGAATCATCCTACCTACAGTACCTCGACGCAAACAACCTGTACGGCTGGGCGATGCGTCAAGATTTGCCAACGGATGGCTTCAAATGGGTATCGAACGTAGAGGCCTTTACAGAAAAGCGGATCGAGAAGCTCGTTGAGGACAACAAGCATGGGTACATTTTAGAGGTTGATATCGACTACCCGGAGAGACTACACGACAGGCATAACGAGTTACCATTCCTACCGGAACGCAGGATGATCCACAGGGTCGAGAAATTGGTACCAAATTTGGAGGACAAGCGAAAATATGTAGTACATATCAGAGCCCTTCACGAGGCTATAAAACATGGGTTTGAGCTCAAGAGCGTGCGCAGGGTCATCCGGTTCAATCAGAAGGCGTGGCTTAGAGGGTATATCGATCACAACACAAGGCTTAGAACGGCCGCCAAAAACGAGTTCGAGAAGGACTTTTACAAATTGATGAATTTGAGCGTGTTTGGTAAGACCATGGAAAACATTCGTAATCACCGCAACATCCAACTGGTCACCAATGAGGAGAAGTACACGAAGCTCGTGATGAAGCCGAATTTCAAGGGTGTAAATCGGTTTAGCAAACACCTCCTAGGGTTGAGATGGGTAAAACAGAGGTCAAAATGAACAAGCCCATATATATAGGGCAGGCCATATTAGACATGTCAAAAATGGTGATGTATGAGTTCCACTACGACTACATGCAGCCAAAATATGGTAGCAAGCTGCAGCTCTGTTATATGGACACAGACTCCTTTGTGTACCATATCAAGACACATGATTTTTACAAGGATATAAAGGATGACGTCGAGACCCGTTTCGACACAAGTGCCTATAATCCTGATGATAACAGGCCTCTCCCAATAGGCAAGAATAAGAAGGTCGTGGGCCTGATGAAGGATGAGCTGGGTGGTAAAATTATGACCGAGTTCATCACCCTGAGGGCCAAGGCATACGCCTATAAGAGTCTCACCGGAGGGCGGGGATCGCAAGGCCAAAGGTGTTAGGAGATGCGTCACTAAAAAATCCATCACTTTCGATGATTACCAGCTATACCTGGAAGAGGGCGTTGACGTCTACAAAACCCAAGTCTTGATCCAAAGTAAGAACCATAAGGTCTATACCCAGGAGGTGAACAAGCTGGCACTCAACAGGGCAGATGAGAAAAGGATCATACAACCCGATCAAATTTCAACGGTTGCTAGAGGCCATTACCGCCTGGTGCCTACCGAGGAATAAAATGGAGGTGTGTTTACTAATCGCTATAATTCTACCCTATGCCATGATAGCTTACATACTTTTTCGATATTGACTACTAATAAACAGGATGTCTGATATCGCACAAGTCTTTGACACAGCCTCTACAGAATATGAACATGTAGAGAAACCCATCGATAAACGTCAGGCTTTGAAGGAGGCCCTACGTAAGGGCAAGGGGCATCTATTACCCTAAAAATGTACCGAGGGGTTTGTTGAAAAGGCCCCGGAAGAGGCTATAGATAAGGTACATACTGAGTACCTTCAGCGGGAACTCCACGAAAAGGGTGAAAAGACTGCTAGGGCACTGTCTACCCATGTTATCAGCCTATATGCCAGCATGATTGGAAATATTGTGGATATCGACAGTGTTGAGGAGCTCCGAAAAGATATCGAAGAGGATCCTATTATCCGAGACTCCATGACAGACTTGGGGATTCTTGTGTATTGTACCATTGGGAGGTGTCTGGCACCCATCTTGGTAGCGGGACATACTGCGAGGCATATGGGTAAGAAAAAAAAGAAAGAGGAGGAGGAAGAGGAGACCAAGGAAGAGCCCCGGACGGTACTATAATAAATTGAGTGGAGAAGAACAAAAACAAGAAGAGAGGGTCATTACAAAACAAGTAAGGCATCCGGGGCGTGTGGCCCAGGGCCACAAGCTGGCAGCACTGATGAAGAAAAGGAAGGAAGAAATGAAACAACAAGAGGGCACAGTAGAGCCTGCAGTCAAGGCCTCCTCCGGGACCAATTCCATACAGTCAGTCTACATATATGGCGTAGGTACGCTTGCCGTGTTCGCGATAGGAGTTGGGGTTTGGTACAGATTTGCCCCTAAAAATGGTGGAGAATCTAATAAGCCAGCGACTAATCCAGAGCCTCAACAAAAGGGCAAAACTCGGCCTCATATATCTATGTTCAAAATGTTATAGAATTTGTTCAAAAAATTACACTAAATAAATGTCAGCAAGCAACGTATCACCCAAAGAAAAGGAGATTTTAGACATGTCGTATGAAACCGTCGTGGATCTATCCTTCAACTTTGCATATGCCCTTGGGGGTAAGAAAATCCTGGGTATTTCACGCCCATCTGCAAAAATGGACATGAATGACGTCCTTAAGATGACGGCGTACTTTTCTGCAGGTAGGGCAAGTCGAGAGATGGCCGTGAAAAAAGGGTGGTTACCCGCATCCATAGTCCCCAAACCGAAATAGACCGTTAGTAAAACTCGTGTTTGTCCCTAAGGACAAAAACGAGTCAATATTGAAGGAACCAAGAGCTGCTCAAAAGGTAAACACTATCTTTATTTGGACAATTTTAGAATCAAAGGAAATGGTCAACTGACAAAACGGTGCATCAAATGCCTGAACATAGCCAAGGAGTCACGTGAAAAAAACAAATGCCCGCATCAAAGACAGGGGGGTCAGTGCAAAGAATGTAGGGGCATTCAGTATTGTCACCATCAAAGACTGAGGGCATATTGTAAAGAGTGAAAGGGGATTCGGATTTGTAAACATGAAACGCAGAGGTCTCATTGCAAAGACTGTAAAGGGAGCCAGACTTGTAAACATGAAAGACAGAGGGGCCAGTGCAAGGAATGCAAGGGCATTCAGTATTGTCATCATCAAAAGGTGAGGGCCTATTGCAAAGAGTGCAAGGGCAGCCAGATTTGCGACCATCAAAAAGTGAGGGCCTATTGCAAAGAGTGTAAAGGAAGTCAGTTTTGCAAGCATGAAAAAAGGAGATCCACCTGTCAAATTTGCAAACCTGATGGCTATCTAGCCGGCGTTGTAAGAAGCCGAACCCACAATGCTCTGAAGGGAAACAAGGAGCTCAGCTCCCAAGAGTATATCGGGTGCGATATCGCCACACTGCGGCCCATATTGAATCCCAGTTTGTTGAGGGTATGACCTGGGACAACCATGGGGAGTGGCATATCGATCACAGGGTACCAATTCAATATAAGGAAAATGGGGATACCCCATCGCTTGCTGAGGTTGCTAGTAGATTACACTACACCAATACGCAACCTATGTGGGCTAGCGAAAATATAGCCAAGGGTAACCGATATGTCTCGGAATAGACGTGAGGCCTAATGGGTCCCGTGAAAATTTCTATTTGTCTAAGAGGCAAATAGAAATGGAGGAGGCGAGCCCCGGAATAGTAAATGGATTCAAAATGTTGCTATAAATGTAAAAAATTGTTTCCCCCTGAGATGTTCAAGATTAGGGGACATACTCGAACTAAGAGTTGTATAGGTTGCCTGGCTAAGGCGAGGGAGAGGCGTCGTACCAAATGCAAGGGCCCTGTTATCGAACAAAAGGTAGACATTCTTGCCACTGATGTCGAAATTAGGGAAATTCAGCAGGATGAAAATTACCTACTTCTTTACACCCTGTTGACATATGGTATCATACCCCGGTACATCGAACTCGTTGAGGCATCACCCGAGAGCTATGAAAAAGAACTACTCATTAAACAATATCGCAAGGTACTACGATGTCTACAGGTAAAATTAAGATATACTCCACTACCTATGGAATACCAGGCTCGAAATACCAAGCTCTGCCCTGCCTGCCGGGGATTATTGGTAAACAATCACGGTGGTGTGTTGATATGTTTGGGCTGTGCCGGTGTATTTTTTAAAATCCATAATCAAAAGTGGCTATACTATTAATGGTAGTAGTAAATGGATGTTGTAAGAGATCCCCATACGGCTATTTTTACGGGTCCGACAAGCTGTGGCAAGACACAACGTGTTCTAGACCTACTTGAAAAAGAATATAAAAAGCACTATCATAACATAGTCATACTTTGTCCTACTACACGATGGAATACCACCTACCTTGAGAGAGCCCCGCTCTGGAAGGATGATTACGTGTTCCTGATAGACCCCACAGATCAACTCTTCGAATGGATTCAAAAATTTTCCTCATTGCTGGCAGGCGAGGACACGTTGTTTGTGGTGGATGACTGTATTGCCGACGAGAGCCTTGATAAGCGTCGACAACCACTACTTGAATTAGCTATCAGTGGTAGGCATTGCAGGCATAGCTTGTGGCTATTGACGCAGAGCTACACTGCATTACCCAAGAACCTTCGGAGGCAGAAAAAAGCCCTGTTTTTGTGGTTTCCTCATGAACGCTCCGATTTGAAGCTGATCGACGAAGAGACCAATTTGATACCCTCCGATTGTTGGGCTGACATCAAAGCTGAGTTGAAAAAATCAAAGCATGCCTGCCTGTTCGTGAGATTGGAATATCCTAGGACTTGGAGGATTCTAGAATGACCGTTGAAATCCTCTGGCCTACGTTGCTATAATAGAAAAGATGTCGTCACAGCTTTCGTTCAACGCAGGAGCAATTGAGACCCTATCCAATAGCCAGGATCAGCCTATGTTCAAAAGGGCTGACCTGGGACGGTTTTGGGGCATTGAAAATGTTAGACAGTGTAGCCTCGATAATCAAATTATATAAACAAGAGAAGAAATAGGAGGAGGTGTATGTACTACATATACCCAAAATGAAGGCCATAATCCTCACGACGTCTTTGTCACATTGAACGGAGCCCTGGAGATCGTTCGCCGTTCTAGGAAACCAAAAGCCGCAGGGGTCCTTAAATGGCTAGCCCGGGCAGGTGTCCAAAAATTACAAGATGTAATTAAAGAACATCGCCAGTCCCTGGAGGATAGGGATGGGGCCCTGGCCTTACTCGGTGATGAAATTGAGGATAGGGACAACCAACTCCTGGCACTCGAGAACGATCTTAGCTCCAGGGATGAACAACTTGTGGAGCTGGGGTACGAACTTGAGGTACAGACCCAGGAAAATGTGAGGCTCAAAGAACGGTACGTACCACATGCCCAAAATCCAGGTAAGGACAACGTCATCATGATTTACAGAAAACATAGTGCACAGGATGACGACGAATTTCATCATCTTCCATACTACTGTGCGCGTGTTCAAAGACGTATTATTCATACCAAAAGGAGATGGTTTAAGGACAACTACCCAAAATCCGAAGAGATTGTTGTCATTGATAATCCCAATGGTAAACACGCCTTTAATCGTTTTGAAGAGGATGGACACGTAGAACGTTTCAGGAACCATTTCAGTCTTATCGACATTACCCGGGATGACCTGTACGATTTGGTTGTTCCAGCACTATGGGACTAGGCAGACGGTAAATTTTAACTACTTACGGGGTAGTTAAAATTATTAGGGGAGAGGCTCTGAACCCACCACCTATCGACGTTAATTTCACTACCCGCAAGAGTAGTGAAATGACCACGGTGAAAACATCCGGCTGAGCAGTGTATATAGAAAAATGTCTTCACAACTCGCCTTATTCAACGCAATACCCGCAGGATCCATCGAGACCTTATTTGACAAACAAAATCAACCTCTCTTCAAAAGCGCAGACCTTGAGAGATTCCTGTGTATTCCAAATGCCAGGCAGTATGGTCTTGATCGCCATATGACAATATCAAGGGGAGAAATAGAGGGTATAACAACCGTAGTCGGCGACTACCGTTGCTCAGGTATGTCAGGAGGGGTTAAAAAACGCCATGAAATATTCGTAACGCTAGGGGAGGCGTTGGAAATTACCGTCAGGTCAAGAAAGCCCAAAGCCGTGTCTTTGACAAAATGGTTGGCCGGGAAGGGGGTGGAAAAATTACAGGATGAACTCAAGGAGCATCGCCGGGCCCTTGAGGATAAGGATATTGCCCTGGCGCTCCTTGAGGATGACTTGGACGATAGAGATAGTCAGCTTATGGTGCTCGGAGACGAAATTGAGGAGCTACAGCAACGTGCCGTGCCCCATCTCGAGGATCTGGGAAAAGACAATAGCATGGTCGGTATCCAAAAAAACAACGATGATACCTGGCCATCCCTAGCCATCTGTGGTCAACAGGGGTATGTAGCACAAAATATTAGAAATAAGTTTGTTGATTACCCCAAGGGCGAGATTGTGGTATTGGCGGAGACACCTAATTCTATTGTCCATTATAACTGGCTCCGGGAACGTGGATGTATCGAGGTAAACCCAGAGAGGGTCAGACATTTTAGGCTAGGCGAACACTACACGCATGAACGTCTCCTGGAGCTTGCGGAATGAGTGTCGCCATAACCGGTTCCCCCGCAGCGGGGGAACCGGTGAGTACACCCAACCAACACAATTTTAATACCTTTGCGGTATTAAAATTATCATTTTTTGACCCTTTCAGCTGTATGTTAAAAGGTAGTGAAACATCAAAAAAGATGGAAGCCTATGTACAAAAAGTGCAAAAGGATTACGATATCAGCATACCCGTACTACGATGCTGCATAAAGGCAGGATCAGTGACAGGTTATTGCCCTATTTGACTGGAAAATTTTAGATATCGAAACGGGGAATATTATGAAGGTTTTGAATACACTACCGATGACGACCTTTTGCACAGGTTAGCGTCAGGTATGAAAGCGTGGGGTACATTTGGAAGAAGCGAGATCGATGAGGAACTTGAGGATGATATTCAAGCCCTAGGACTTCATATCGTTTCAGTTAAGGAGAATAGGTATGGAGCACTATGCTACGAGGTTATCAAAGATGAGGGGCTGAAGCTATCAGATTTGGCCGACATCAAAAAAGGCCATATCCTCAATTTTCCTATACCAAATAGACGCTTGGTTGATATTGATTTGGATATTGAGCCTGATGTCATCAAAGGTATAGTTTATGGCTACCCATTCTATACCCTGCTCCCTTTGCTGTATATAAGGGATCCGAGTAAGTCACTGGAGGATGAACCCTTGGAGGTACTCTTGAAGATACTCTTTACCAAGCCTTGATATGCTCCGGAGGTACCTGAACATCCTCTGGAATAAGCATCAATTCCTCTGACACGAAACTACGATCAGGGCCGTCCTTCAAATAATACAAAAGACGACTACCCGCCACAATACGGTCCAGCCTGTAAGTATGTTTGCTCCAAAAGGCGTCGGTGGCGCGTCTCTTTTGATCACCATGTTCTTCCCCGGGTTGTAGGAGGTACAAGTACAGCCCATCCTCAGGTAGAGGCTTTTCCTCGGGATATTCCTCGCCTTTCGCGAGCGATATCTCCTCGAGCTTGATCGCCTTGTTGGGTTTTAGGCCAATCATGGCAGTCTTGGTATTATTGAGATTTTTGACGATAGTGTACAGGTGCTTGACCCATATGCTACTAGGCTCCCCGGAAAATCTTTCAATTGCGGGGCACTCTTTTTAGAGGCAATGTAATACTGATACATGTCGTTGCCGAGTTCACGAAGGCTTTTACCAGCCTTTATCTGCATCTCCCGCTGCTCACTGAACCAGTCCAGTTTAGCCTGCCTATCCCTGATTCAGGCAGCCTGCGCATCATTGAACTTTTCCATAGCCTCATCATGCCGTTTTCTCTCCGCCTCGCCGTGCCCCGCTAAATAGATAATTTGATCCACTGAACGCTAGAGTATTTATGGCGGCGCCAGCGACGATTACAGCGATCGTTGCCATACTTTTATTAGTATTCGACGGAGTGGAAGCGCCCATCGAGTATATTTAGTTGAGCGTCCATCAGTAAGTAGACATAGCATCTGAAATCCCCGGTTCCATCAACCTTTTTGGTCATGTGCAACGTGACCCCATCGCTCAAACGTTGTAATGGTCTTCCAGAGCCATGCAGGGTATTGTCATTAGAGGCTCTGAAATCGACGAATAATGCATATCTCTCGTTGAAGAATTGGCCAATCGTTACCGAGGAGTCGTGACTACCAAAGAAATTGACAATCTGCTCCAGGTGATCCTTGGATAGCATGGCATGGCTGTACAGTTCGTTAGGCTCACCTTCCACAGTGATCGTTTTCTTCTCGATTTTGGGGTTGTAAAAGACCTCATTGACACCAGCGTAAGCCCTTCACTTTCCCAGGGTCTATAAAGAGTAGCAAGACACCCTTGAGACTCTTTGCGGGTGTATCAATTTGGAGATTATACGAGCTATCAGCCTTTTTCATGGTCACTATTTTGCTTCTTAAGATTCTTTCATAGGGCAGGGCGAGACGGGCATTCCTTGACATCATGGCACTTGCGAGACCTTCATGGGTGACCTTGTCGAATTCCAACTTAATATTAGTGATATTGTACGCTGCATCGGCAGCCTTAGCTGCCGTACTTCCAACGGCTGTTGTCCCTGCATCTTTGATGACGTCAGTGTGTCCCGCAAAATGTAGAACAAATTGCAGCCTGTCATGTAGCTCTGCCGGGTAAAACGGTAAGTCCCTCGTCAGTTCAAACATCTTGCCCAATGGAACGCAAAAAGTGTTGCCACACGCCGCAGCGATAGCCTTTTCTTCATCTGTCCCGACGTACTCAGTAGCCTTGACCTGTAGAGCTCTGATGGTACCATCGTTGGGGTTGATGCCTTCCAAAATGAGGTTGTTTTCCCTGTCAAATTTGGGCAGCCACAAGTCTCTGTACAATGCCAGGATATTGTAATCAGATATATTTTGTACCTCGTTACCGTTCAGGGTAACTCGCAGATTTTTAACTAGACTTTTGCCTATGTTGCTGACCAGGGTACGCTTCGTATTGGTCCCCGTCAGCGTAAGGTCAAATAGGAGCTTGAGGCTGCCGGGAAAAATGACATCGTTCTGAGACATGTTGGGTATGTCAACGTAGAGGTCCTCATTTTGATTGATTGTGGAGGGTATATGGCTTATCTGAACTCTCTGCTTTCGTCCTTTGATACCGAAGAGTTGTTTAGTCTCTGCATATGGGTCTAGGGTTGTTCCAAATCCATTCATGTTTATTATATAGGGTAATATTCTAATAAATGGGTGATAATCCTGTATTTACACACGAAGATGATATTGGAAAGGCCGGTGGGGATGATAGGCCTGATGATGGTAGACAACAACTTCCATCAACACGTCAACTTCCATCAACCCCGGGGCCTTCAACCCAAGGAGAACAACAGGGGGCCCCAGGGTCTAGACTTTCGGAGCAGAGGCAAAAATTGCTAGAGGATAAGGTTAATAGCCTCTACGCTCATCTTAGTCAGGATACGAGGCTGGAGATTCCTATTGCGATACAATATGATGATTTTAGGCTGGAGGGGAAACGTCTTTTTTTCAAGGATATAGACCTTACGCCTTTAATCACAAAAGATAAGGGTGGGTTGCGGGCTGCCGGGGAGATTATCAAAAAATTAAAGGCAGATCTCGTGCGGGATTTAGGCTTTCCCGACTATGTATCTACGCCCAATAAAAAGGAAGCAGTACGTAAATTAGCGATAGAGGTTGATGCTATTGTTAATGAGGGTGGAGAGGAGGACCCGGGTGAGATCATTCAGATGAAGACTTTAAATAATTTCAAGAAGGTTGTGCATGATGTAGGAACTATGGTAGATGAAACTTCATTCACTGGATTCACCCAACGCGAATTGAAAGGACTTGATACTAAACTTCAAACCTATCAGGGTCACATTAAAGGTATGGAACATGAAATAGTTTCATATAACAATAAAATTAAGAATACAGAGGACACTATTAAACGGATTAATAATCAGGTAGATGCCGACGGCGAGATTTCCGAACACAATAAAAAATTAATAGAACAGCTTGAGAAAAACATTAAAAATATGAATGAGGAAAGGAATGCCTTAAAGGAAAAGGTGAAAGAATTAAACCGTGATATTTACAGTCAGTTGAGACATATTAGGGATACGCTATTGAAAATATCAGGTAATGATACATCCCTCCTTGAAAAGCTTAATATTCTGTTCAAGGAGCAGGGCTTGACGATAGCTAGCATCGTTTCGGCTATTGGATTATTGATAAGCACCATCGTGCTCTCCGTTACGGGAGGTTCTGCCGCGCCTGCCGCGGCAGGAGGAAGTGCTGCCGGTGGTGCGGGAAAGGGGTTTGTGGAGAAGCAGCTGGAAAGGTTAGGAAAGTTCCTCAAATATCTTGCCAGTAAGGCAGGTGCCGCACTGCCGGGGATTATTGGTACTGTTGTCTCCTTCCTTCTAAGTGTAGTGTCAACAGTTGTGGAATATGTGGCAAAACATCTATACATGGCGATTGCTGCCGCTGCCGGGTTTGTTGTGCTCTATGTGAGGAAATAGGTGTAATAATTAGTTATTTTTTAAGCCATATATAGGCAATTATGACAATAGGCTTGTTATTCAGATCAACCTGGGTACCAATATTGACATTGGCAGGTGCGATCAAAATGTTGTTGTTATACCCTACAATTTTACCTATCCGCAAATTCATATCGGAGGGCAGCATGTAGACGCTAGTTATGACAGCAAAATTTACCGGGATTCTGGCATATTGCAAGACCTTCTGGAATTCTGTAATATCATGCCCCACGTTCTCTTGACGCTGTACCATGGCCTCAAATTTCTGCATCAAAATCTGCCTTGCTGTATAGTTATCCGCACCAGACCCGAGTAGGGATGCTTTGGCACCTGCTTGCGATCCAAGCAACAAGACCACGTAAACCCGGATACTTTCGCTTAGCTTGGTCAGACCTTCCGATGTCAAGCCCTGACTTGTTGGGATGATGAATTTGGCCCAATCACCATCAACCTGTGGCCACCATCTTCCGTTAGTCAATGATACCGATACTGATTTGGTCTTGTATAAACCGTTGGGGTCCGCACCATATTCCCGACATACCTGTGCATACCCAGAGTTTGAATAGGGATTTTTGTACCGACTAAAGCCATCATTAAAAGACATAGATACCTTCATTCTTGCTAGAATTCGACGCATGTGGTAGTATACATGGAATTTGAAGATGGAGTTGACAAGTGGTACGGAGCCCGTTAGATGTTTGGTGGAGATGCCTAGGGCAGTGCTCGCGCAATGGGTGGCGAAGTTCACCTGGATGTTCCAGTAGTCCAGGGCTTGTCCTTTTGTACATCCCCTGGATGACAGGGTCATTCAGGTAGGTACTTGTAACTTTGATTGGGTATTTGGTGAACCCTGGGAATGCCACAGAGATATGCGATTCTGTAGACACGTACAGGTCCTGATGCTCCAAGTTGGTTACACTAAGTGGCCATTCACCCCTGTTGGATTGGTACTTTGTCTTGGGGATTAAATGAGTAGATATTCATCGTTTTGTTTAAAATAAAGATGAAACAGCTATATATTACTGATATCTATAGACCTACGATATTTGAAGACTACCTGGGACAGGATAGTAGAATTGCCCTAAAATCGATAAGCATCAGGCCTGTATGGTTGAACCTTTACAGTGATAATGAATTTGTTATATGTAAGATGGGGCCTGACCAGAGAGAAATTAGGATTGAGATTATGAATGGCCTGTATAGGATCGAGGATCTGGCATCTATCGTGAACAGTCAGGCACAGGATAGGATCAAACTGTTTGTCTTGAAAAATGGACTCTGTAGGCTCCGTGTCAGTGACGGGTACACGGTGGTTATTCATCGACAGCTTCAAGAGCTCCTGGGTCTATCCTACGACCCCAGTAAAAAGTACTATCAGAAGGGAGACTATGATTCCTTCTACAAGACTGATATCTACCACAGATTGAGACTTGTTTGTCCCCAGTTGGACGAGGGCGACTGTCTGCTGGAGGGGAAAAAGTCGAAAATTCTGGCTTTACTCCCCACCAAGGAACTAAACGCTTGGGGTGACATGCTGACCTGGACTTTTGATACTCCAATTTACATGCCCTTGAAGGGGTCCACGGATCGCCTCGAGTTTATGTTGACGGACGAGTTTCATCATGACAAAAATGTTTCGTTCACCGGGATAACGATGTGCATTCTCATAGAATAAAGATGAGCGATATCAGCAAACTATACCCTAGTTTGCCGAGTGCACCTGCACAAAATGCCGATATACCCGATGAAAGCCAAAAGTATAGACTTGATGAGATTAGTGAAATTGAGAAGTATCTGCGAAATGAGATTAAGGAGCGGGACAAACTCGCAAAAAAGTTTAAGATGCATGGGACCTGGATTAGGTATTGCGATTATGGGCTACTTGGTATTAGTATAATTACATCTGGTATAGGAATCGGAACCCTGCTCTCAGGAATGGGTGTACCACTAGCAGTGGCAATGGGGGGTCTTTCATTAGCCGTGGGGATGGGGCAGGCAGGCCTTAAGACTGCCGGAAAAAGGTTGAGGTAAAATCAAAAAAGCATGAGAACATAAGGCTGATCGCTGAAGCAAAGCTGAACTCGATCGTTGATCTAATATCAAAGGCTGTTGAAAATGGGGAAATTGATAAATACGAGCGATATATTGCAAGAGAAACAGAAGTAAATGGTCTTGAAAGAACTGATGAGGCAGAGGTTCAACCGCATTGTTGATGCCATCAATGAACATGAGCGCGCTAAGCTAGTTGCCAGGGGAGGCAAGAGGGTAGGGAAGAGTTTTTAAAAAACGTACAATCTGCACAGTATGCAAGCGCTATGTAGACACTCCACCTGAGTATAGGCCATAACTTTATACATATTTTATAGGCACTATATGGCCTATGAAATATATGGTTTTTTAATCCTCATTCAGCAGGGATTCTTTTTTGAAGTCCCTATACCGGCATTCCACAACATGTATCTGTGGGTAGTACTTTTTGCCTTGCACATATATTGATGATAGTGCCAGGATGGTACTGGTTTGGCAGGGCTCATCATAGGGTACTGGCATACCGTGGAATTTGGTTGTGATTATGTCCTTGTAATATTTGAGTTTAGCATTGATGTAGCGGTCCTTTTTGACCGGTTCTGTCGTCAATTGCTCGGAGATAAGCTCCTCGATCCTGGACCAGATCTGACGATACTTGGCAACCCAATCTGGGTACTCTTCAAAGTCAAGACTCATCGCTGGTACTGCATTGGCATTGTACCGGGTCACCCCATGCGCGGACCAGATTTTTGGTGTCTTTACTCTGAGAGCTACCACAAGGTCTTGTGTATGGTATCCTACTATATACCGTTGATCCTTACCTCCCTTGGCCGGTACTGGATTTGACACTGTCAAACAGTCCACGTTGATATCGTTGATGTATGCAAAAAGTAGTCGCAAATGAATAGAAAATTTTAGGGTTGACGATTTCATTCTCAAATTGTAGCATATTATTTTATTATAAATCGAACGGCTTCAGAGAATTACATGTCATTGTACATACGCAGCCGCCCCCGTTATATGTGATATATTCCTGATAGCAGTACCAGCACAACATTTTACCCTTTACCTCAAATCTTCGGCCGCATCTACACTTATCATATGCATCCAGCATACGTTCACAGTCATTACATTTAACGCACATTTATTAGTATTAGTATTTTTATAACACAGTTCACTTCTTTATTGCGCATGCGTTCATTATTTGATGATATTTAGTATCATTAGGGAATTACCCTGCAATATGCGCTAGAATTATTTTTGACTCATTTGCAGCATACTTTGATGACGTCATCAATGTGCGGGTGGAATCTTAGGGAATTGTGCTAGAAATGTTTTGACTCCTTTTTGATGAATTATAGGGATAAATATAGTATGGTGATGAATTATAGGGATAAGCATGGCATGGTACCGCAGGGTACCGGATTTGTTGTGATTGACCGTGGACGTCTGTGGTCGTGCGCGTGCGCCTGTGCTAGAACATACATTTCCTTATCTCTAGGCAGCTGAAACTAGAGCACTGAAGAAGACGAGAATAGTAAATATAAAAAATATATTACAAATTCAAATTCCCAGAATCGTTTTTCCTTTTCAGCTAGATACTCCAAGCCCTCAGAAAGTTTCCAAATCTACCAACCAAGTGAATACCAACCACGTAGATGGCGAGGAGAACAGCAATTCCAACAACACCAAAGACCCAGAGGAGCCTGCTTCGCATGTGGAAGATTCGGCCATTGGAGAAATACTTGCCCAGAACAATCCTACAAAATTTAAAGATAAGTATAATACAAATTTCAAGCAAACCGACAGTGATAAGTTTGAATTTTAAAGTAACTAAGAAAAACATTTCATCAGGAAAAACATCAGACCTAACGAAACTATAAAAAATGTAATTTCGAAAGGTTATAAAATTACTTCTGTTACAAGACCAACTCTCCATATTTTAAAAACAATAAATCAGCTTTTGAAAACAAATTGCTTGTGGATGAGTCAGTAAACGAGCTCCTGAATACAGGAAGAATAAATGTTGCCAAACGATGATATTCCACACATTGTATATCCAATTTTAGTATTCGTAAATATGATGATAAAAACCGCCTATTTTTGGATCTCAGATAAGTAAAAAAGCATGTTTATAAAGTAAAATAAAATTTGATGATTGGAAAGTTATGAAAGATTACCTAAAACCCAACAACTGGAGGTTTAATAGCATACAAATAGCAGTTTATCTCGATGATGGATTTGGCGTATCAGATTCTTTATTAAATGCAACACGTTATTCCACGTTTGTTCGTACAACATTAATTAACTTTCGCTTCGTTATAAACAGCAAAAATCCACTCCTTCGCATGACATCCAGTGGTTAGGTATACAAGTTGATCTCCAAAGATGTTGCTTTTCTATTCCCCGTCATAAAATTATTTCGACTCAGAATTTCATTCATTTTCTTCTCACAAAATTACCATACGTGTCAGCAAGATCATTAGCTTAACTTCGTGGCAAAATACTCTCTAAAGAATTTGTCGTGGGAGATATCACACAATTAAAAACAAGATATCTTTACAAACTAATTGATTCAAGAGTAACTTGGAACAGAAAATTAAATATAAAATGGCGTCATAAAGGAACTTTTATTTTGGAGAGATAATTTAAACTCCCTAAACAACAAATTTCTTATGCAATATCAAATCCCCACGTAAGTCGCTTATTCTGACGCCAGTCATAACGCTATTGGAGCTCATGCGTGCGTAAACAACATTAAGTACGAATGCGTGATGGCAAATCTTTCAGAAATTAAAAAAAAGTTCAACCTGGCGAGAATTATTTGCAGTCACTTATGCCCTTATATCTTTTAAATCATTATTAAAAAATAAATATGTTATTTAGCACACAGATAACTTCGCTGATTCAATTATTGCAAAGTCTGGATCCAACAAAGAGCCTCTACATTACTCAGCTATAAAAATATATGATATGTGCAAAGAAAACAATATAGAATTTGATATAAAATGGATCCCGAGAGAGCAAAATACCGGTGCTGATTATTTGAGTAGATTATTTGATTACGACGATTTGCAAACTACAAAAACCCTGTTTAAACAGTTACATAATATTTGGGGACCATTAACCGTCGATAAATTAGCCAGCAACTTTAAACGTCCTGGTACATCACGGGTAAACGCAGTTATCACCATGTAAAAGAGCCCTTATAGTACCTCATTGGCCTTTCGCAGCTTTTTGACCCCTGCTTGCGGATCATCATAACAAATTTCTTCCGTTTATAAAAGACCATCGAGTGTTTAAAAATCGGAGTTTATAGGTAGTACGTGGTAAGAACAGTCAATCCCTTGTAGGCTCAATTCAATCATCCGCTCCAATATTGACACTGTACATTGACTTTACAAGTTGTTAAAATAATTAGACAGAGAGTTTATTTATTGCTTTAAAACTTTAGACTTTATCAGAAACAACCTCATCACATTATTTCCACGACAAGATAATCTGATATCTGTTATCATGCCATAAATTTTTTTTTATCAAACTATATGTTTTAATGACCCATGTCAAACAATAATCGTTAAGAAAATGTTTGAAGCCGCAAAGCGCATGACTGATCGTAAAGTTAACAAGAAACGACCAATGACAGTAGAATTGTTATCTAAGTTATACCATCAGTTATCTGTTGTTAATACCTTACAAAATCTAAGAACTATCAATACAATTTCCGGATTTCTGCGCTATGAAGAACTTGCACATTTACGTGTTTCTGATTTGATCTTCAATAAAACACATCTGAGAGTTCTTATTCAATAAAGCAAAACAGATATTTACCGTGATGGAGCTTGGTTATTGATCAGTAGAACTACCACAAAATTATATCCATTCTCTAATTTATCTAATTATATTGACAAGTGCAAAACAAAAGAAGAAGATATTTTTATAGCCATAACAACTTCAAGAAAAAACGAACGATTAAGACCAAGACGACATTAGTATTTATTGTCTGTTTTTGAAAGTTTAGGCCTCTGGAAAATCCTTTCGCCCCTACTTTTAAGAACATAACCAAGACTACTCTACTCTGCTAAATATCGTGTTGTTATTGTCCTGTATGAAGTTTAGAAAATAAATAAGTTTATTTTCGGTTGAGCAAAGTGAATTAGAAAATAACCGTTAAAATTTTGATTGGCTATCTGCTGATTATTCTGTTGTTTACCATTACTACTATCAAATTAACGCCGATAAAAGAAACAACCCCATTTCTAAAAATTTCAGCAGAAAGGGAACGAAACCAGAAATTTTTAGATTTTAATGCACATGTATAAGTTATGTAAAATAATCATCAGATCCAACCTCGTCCCCAGGGTTTTTATACGTCTATGATATCCTGGCGAGAGATTATTAAGGTAGTTTTATTATTCGATCATATAAATACAAAATAGAAATGATAAATGTTCAAAGAAGTTGAGAGTGAGGGGCTAGGTAATATAGTTTTCATCATTATGCTGTTTCAACGCGTCCGGCTGCTTTTTTTTATATCGACATAGCTTCCAATGCAGTTGGTGCCAGACGAATTTCTGATAACTGGATATCATGAAATTCATAAGAATATGCTCTATAGGTCACCCATTTTCCATCTTCTTCGCCCTTTGTATGACGGCCCGACACTAACACCGTTCCACCCTGAACACTCTTGACATTTGTTACAACTCCTTCATGGTATCTGCTGCCACCAGTGTTATTCCCTTCCGTACCTCCATACCCTCCCTGCCGAAAGAAAACGATAGACCCTACCCCTAAATCATCCACCTCGGGAGGAATATCTTTCGCCACCTGGTTAAAAGATTGTACACGCCCTGATGGGTCGCCATCATCCCATTCTATTCTGTAAGTCATTGATTTTACGTCAAAGCTTACCACTGTAGCCATATAATATGCCCATTTGAAATGGTGGCTAATGACATGATCACCAGGACGTGGTGCTCGACTATGCAATTGTGGTGGTTTTGTTTCCGGTCGGCTTGCATCAGCAAAAAGCTTTGTATGTATTGGAGAGCACCTACTCATCTGGGAATTTATGGAAATTTTAATTTCCTCAAACTTTTTTTCGAAATCCGTTTCACTATACGTGCCTTGAAGGCTGACTGGTTCATCGTTGTGAGTAACAATCAAAGCTCCGACAACCGACTGTTTCCATTCGTCGCCTTTTCCGACAATTATGGGTACAACTGGCTTATTTAACGACTTTAACGCGAACTGAAATTCCATGCGACAATTTTGACTTTTTGCATAGTCATCACTTATGCAAGGCACGACAACTTTAGCTGCCTTTAATCCTTGCGTGATTTGACCAAACAATCCAGCGTCAGCATTTGCGGAAGTCAACTGCTCAATATCCAACCAAACATTGTATCCCAGGTCGCTGATTTTATCTTTGAGCAGTCGAGGGTCGGAATACATACTACCATTTACGTCTTTGACTTGGTTAGCCTCTTTGGCTTTTTGTGAATTCCTCCAACAATAGGATAAAAAGACATCAGGTGGAGGGGTATGCTCTTCTTCGCTTGTTGTGTTTCTTTCTTTTGTTGGGCTTTCTGAAGACAATAATTTCTTTATGCTCGATAGCGTCTCTGCGTTCTTGGCACGCTCCATTCCCTTTCCTGAATAGTGTATGAACAATTCACCGGCTATCAGCATACCCACCACCGAAGTAGTCCAATTAAATGACCCATCACCAACAACTAAGGGAATTACAGGTTTTTTCAGGGAGGTCTTAGCATATTGGAATTCCATTCTGCAGCTCTCCGCCCCAACATACTGATCACTGATGCAAGCGATAAAAACCTTTGCTTTCTTGATTAAACCTGCTACCTGTTTCAAATCTCGATTTTGGGAACGGTTAGGCCTGGCAACACTAAAGCCTTGTGATCGCACAAAATCCTCGATATCAGCAGGGTCGCATATGTTACTGTACTTTTGCACATAAGACGCAGGAGCAAGACTTTGCATAAACTCGTGATTTTGAAATGCTTTGTAACTATCTGTGAGTGAATACGAAAGATAAATATCTGTTTCTTCACCTTCTTCATTTGCTTCTGCATCATCTACAATAAAATGTAAGAAGAAAAAACATTATAGTAAACATTACATATTAACTAGTAGACATATGTATGTGGTGCACTGCGTATTCTAGGAGGCCTTTAACCCTATTCAGGTTGGAGGGTTTTTTTTTTGGGGGGGGGGGGGAGTAGGGCAGGGGGTGGTACTTTCAGTACCTGAGTTTTAATCTAAACGACGTTGGCCACGGAGGTATAAAATTATCAGTTATACTTCTATGTACTGACTAACAAAGTAATGAAATAAAATTGCGTTACCAGCAGTCTCACCAATTACGTTCTTTGTGTGTTATATCTGCTAAGTAAATATAAAGGCTAAGGTTCAAAATTTACAATGTAGGACATTCTTGCCCTCATGGTAGGACATTCTACCCCAAAAAGTAAATAGGGTTAAAACATTAGGAGACATATATAGCACTTTTTATTCTCGATTCCTTGGACTCAAATACAAAGTATAATTAAGTTATTTTGTCATGAATCCTAATTTGTCCTTTGTTTGTTTAATTTTTAGGTGGACGAAAAAGAACTCCAGGTAAAAGAGTTATTAATTTTATGTAATTCCTAATTCTAAGTAAAACAAAAACATAGCAGTTTTCTAAATTTTAAGCTATCTATCTATTACCAAAAAAAGCGTTGTTGTATGAAAGTTCTACGTTGGTTTAGAAGACATAGTGTATTAATATCATATTTTCTCTGAGTTAACCACAACTGTAGAAAGGGACAATATAGACGAATCAGATAATCCAGTAAATAAATGCAATGTTGTTTTGTGGCAAGAAATGTATTTGCATACCGATTACATCAAATGCATTTGGTCCCAATCTGAAATCATGCCTTGATAGTCCTGTAAAGTTGAAATCATAATCTCTATAGGTGGTAAATTTGCCATCTGCAGATGTTTTTGTGTGGCGGCCATTATAACTAGAAAAATATGCAAAAGCCTTACAAATAATATAATTATAACGAATATTTATACAGGATAACCAATTCAAAAATGCAATATATACAGTAAAACATATACAAACAAATTGAGTCCTGTTAAAAAAAAATCAAAAAGTTTTGATAAGGAAAATGTGTAGGGAAAAATTTTTTATAACAATTAAAAGCATCATTACTAGACTAAGTTGTAAGCCCGTGGAAAGATCTACCGAGATTCTCCCGTCCTTGCTCGCAGCTACCATCTTTACGTGGAAAGTTGGCTATTATGATATAGGTAAGGATAAGCACATAGTGATAGCAATTGTGAGTAATTGGAAAATCATAGAAAATTGGTCACTTATTTCCCAACATATCATTAGATTTAAACGAAAAATGTTTGAACAAGGAGGATTTGGAAGATGAAGAGTTACGTATAAAAATAGTCTTGCTTTGTTGTTTGTTTTACCAAGAAAAGGTAAGAAATATCTTCAAAAGAAAAAATCTGGAAAAATAATGAAAATTAATATATATCTGCGAATTTTGTCTTGCATTCGCAAACTTAGATTCGCTTTTTTTAAACAATGGCTTCTAAAACCACAGAGAATGTAATTACCGTTTATAAATTGATGTGAAACATTGAAACATGGTTACTGTTGTTGTCATTTCGTTCGCACTAGGAGGGTTGTAGCCTTATTAAGGAAATTAACCGTTTGCTGATTAAAAGTACAATTTTACAGGTAAAAACTTTTACAAGGTTTCCATAAGGGAGTTTATCCACGGGTTTTAACAACTATTAAGCTACTAATTCGCAGTTATAAATTCTACAACTCCAATAAAAACGAGCCCCTTCGCAATCTCTTTCCGCATTTTACGCACTTTTCGTGTCCTTTTCTGCAAAATCGCTTTATAAACAAGTGCATTTACACGATTTTTGTCTAGGAATATTAAAATTCTAACCAGGCTGGTCATTATTCTGATATAGTATTGTTCTAAACAATAGACCTATTGTTTTTAACCTGAAATTTCAGACGAATATTCTTATAAAGCGTATTCTTAAAAAAAGAAAAAGTGAGTACACATATATTAAATGGTTGTTCGCTTCGCACAAGAAAAAAAAAGAAAGAAAATTGTGGATATGATCATGTCAGGTTTTATTACCAATAATTTTTTTATAGTTTATCAAGAAAATAAGAGACATCCTTACCATTTCCTTCCATCTACACCAGTGTGCGTGTGCGTAATAATTCCTTCATGCCATCTTCGACCTCCCGTTACTTGTGTTTTTCCTGCTTTGTACGCGCCTTGCGGGAACAAGATAACTGAACCCACTCCCAACTCATTTTCGTCAGGAATTCTATCCTTCGCTATGTTGAAGTAATCTACTATGCGTCCAGTTTCGTCACCATCATCCCAATCTATCTCATACTTTAAAGAGTCTTTGATAAATCTAAAATAATGCAAAACGAAATGAAGAAAACATGTCTTAATTCTACAACAAGGATAAATAAATTAAACAACGCTTGCAGGTCTCAACATTCTGGAGATTCTTGTTTTATGATTGAATTTAGCTGGTTTCGCGAACCTGTCCTTAAAACCGCGAAATAGAAATGTGGGACTTGGAGTCAACCGTCAAATTAAGATGCACTGTTGCGACGGAGAGACTCCGTGAAGTCTTATACAGTATACTCTTGTTAAGTCGGCCCCGGATAAGTAGGACACTTTTTCTCGGTCCCTTGAGCGTCCCACGTAACGAGAGTGTACTGTATATTGTATTTTGTTTGAGCATATTTTAGATAGCTATTTTAGTTCTCCGGTAATTATCGCTATGCTCCACTGCACCACGCCGCTGATGAGAATAAAATCAACTACTGTCATCAGATGCTGTGAAGAGACCTACCAGTGAGGACTGAAAGAAAAAATATCGCAACCGAGAAAGGCCGGTCAGAAACATTCCATTGTTCCAAGTTCTTAGCAAGTAAAAAAAAAAGTTTTTCTGTGTATTTATTTATTCTCTTTTTTGTAGCTTTGAATTGTATATCTGTGTGTGCTTATCAAATAAAATTCATAATGTTTTTGAATAAATCGCATGTAATTTTTACGAACACAACCTCATTTTAAATTCATTTGAACGAATACAACGTCATTTCAATGAACAAATCTCAACAAAATCAAGAAAAAAAAATCACTTCAACAAAAATTAACACCATTTAAGCAAACATATGACTATATCAAATAGAGCGTCATAAACATAGATGTCTATAATTCAAGAGGTATGACTTGATGTTCCAAATGACTAACCTTTTTATGGTTGCAGTGAAATACTGCCATCGAGATTGGCCCCACATTGCTATGATACGGTCACCAACCTTTGGTAGCTTTTTGGCAACACCTTCATCAATAATGTTAATTTTATCATGATCCATCACTGGTAAGACGACAGAGTGGATCAGCTCAACATGTTTTAAAAGAGATATCCCATTCTTGAACCCAGCAGTGTTACAGACGGGGCAAACGACATCGTTCTCTCTCTGTAGATGATACTGAATGTGATGGTTTATTAGATCTGTCTCGTTTGATAAGCTTTGAAAACATTTAGGACATACAAGCATTGCTTGATGTTGTTCGTATTCTCCATTATGGTAATACTTGACATGATTTACCAAATCCAAACCTGATGAAAAGCCGTCGATGTTGTGTACAGGACAGTACGGACATTTGACTCGATAGCATTGATTGATGTGATTGACAATAGTCTCGATTGGTAAGCGTTTTATATCAAATGATGCAATGTTACAGTTAGGGCAGGTGACGAAATTGGATGACTGATTTCCCATTCTGAAAGTAAACATTGATTAAAGATGGGCGTCTTTCAGTTAATTCAGCGAAGTTACAAATCCAGTAAGATTTTCTATCCAGCGCTGTTAAACATATTTCTTATGCAGTATTTAAAACTGTTTTTGGAAGACTAGAGAGGTTGTAATAACTCAGATGTTTTCAGAGAGAACAAAAAGTCTCAAATCCCTAGCTCGCATCGAGTAACAAGGTACCATATTTCTGTTTCACTTTTTTATAAATCGCCAACGAAACTTCCTATATATATGGCCTAAACGTTCACTACGGATCACTTACTTTATTATTTTTTCAGCGTGTATGCTCAGAGAAAACAAATACTTTGAAACCAGACAACAAAAACAACAAGCAAGTTAAACATACTACAATATACAAAACTAAAAAAAATTAAGATTATTTTTATTATGATACTGCAATCATTACTCTATCACAGGACTTTCTTTCAATTTTATTCCCACTCGAGCATTTAATTTAATGTTCAGATGTATAAACATCATTCCTATTCAAAGTTATTAAAGTAATTATCATTTAAATAGAAACTTGATACGTTGCTAGGGTCGATAGATTTTTAAAGATCGGTTTAAAAGTTTTTTATGGGAGAGAAGAAGTTATAGTAGACAACAATTTTTTTTAACAATACGTTAATCTGGGACAAAAACTGTGAAATCAGGGCTGTTTTTTCGTCATTTTTCAAATATGGACAAAGGTGTCAAATGGCCAATGCTCTGCAGCCTGCAGGATGCAAAATCGCTACATTTGCACACGCGTAGGTCAGGCGGACGGCGTTTAATTTTTGCTGCTAAAATCCTCTAGCACGCTTGCACAACGAAATAATCCACGTAGGGACCTACAAAGGTCCCCAAATTGGCGGAAAATGATTTAACAAGAATTAAAGCGACACTTACTACATCTTTCTTCCTCTGGCCTTATTAAAAATGAGTTGAAAACAATACCTCGTTTTTGATCACTTTTGTACTTTGACAGCAAAACTGAAAATGTTTATTTAACCATCTGAACGAAATTTAGTCCAGCTGACCCGTTTTAGCAATTTTTTAATTCTTAGTTATTCAGTCTCCCTTAATGACTTTTAGAATAGGAACAGACTTCTCTTCTAAAAGTGGACAAGGAAAGATTTCGGAAAAACATTTATATTTTAGTTAACTAGTTATCGATGAGCACGATTAGAGGAGACTTTCGACTTCAACGAAAACTCCAGCGAAACGTTGGATAATAAGAACCAGGACGTAATAAGAACTATTACTTTTATTTTTAGAGGTCAAGAATGTACCTGAAGAATTATTCGAGAATGGGTGTTTACTTGGAAGGGCTGCATTTCGGTGTTAGAAGTGAGAATACGATTTATCTTTTATCAAATATAATATTACTAGTCGGTGGCCCGTGGAAAAATCCACGGGTTCGCCCGTCCTTTTTATACCGCATTGCGTGCGTCTCTCTACAGCTAAGCTACCATTTTGCGTGACAGACAGACAGACAGACGTATACGGGTATTATAATAATGCGCAGCTAAGCTACCATTTTGCGTGACAGACAGACAGACGTATACGGGTATTATAATATAGATTTTTTAAGTTAAAAATATCTTTTTTGCCCTAATATTTATTACTTTTTTAAGAAACACCCATTGGTGTTTAATATTATCGAATACCTGCGCGTTTATTGGCATTAACTAGGTTTTATCTTAGCTTAGGTTACATTTAGGGCGTTTATTTGACGTGGGTGTTAATTCCGTCAAAAATGTTATGTGAATATAAAAGTGGTCCCAACAAAATGTAAAATCAAAATTTGCTCTCAAAAAGCGTCTTCTTACCTACCTATCTATATAAAGTCGAATGATAAAATTGGTAGCGAATTTAGGTAACTCTTAGCAGGGTTGCATTTTTAATATTATTCAATTTTCTTCTAGGCAACCGTTAAGCAAATGTACTATCCTATCAATTTTGAGGCAACCCAAAAGTCAAGTTGCTTATAAAAAAAAATACTTGTATACACTTCGATGGTCAAGACACTGTTATCAATGTGAGTCCAGCATTCTTCCTAAACCTGCTAAACACACTGTAGACTGAACCATCAACCTCGTAATTACGAAACGAACCTCATAACCACTCGCATCTTAGTCCCCAGGGTTTCTTGCCCCCTGAACCACTGCTACAGACATATCGAAAAGGCAAAATGCCCCAGAAACGAGGTTGAACTACTCGGCCAATGCATCGACATGGAAATTAACAACAATTGAAATAAAACGTGAAACAGGTCTGTTAACAAAAGAAATCGTTCAGCTATCCCTACTTCCTAAATAAATTAGAAAAAAACTTTTAATTGCCTTTTAATAGCAGAAGCAAGTAATTAAAGTTTCACCAATTAATGTTAATTGCAACCACAGTTAATTAGCTGCTCATGTACATATAAGGTTTTAATCACGAAATCAATTAGTGTTCTTGAAAAAAGGATGAAATTAGAATTCCGGGCGAAAAGGGGATAAATGAGGATAGCTTTTGGAATTGCAGATCAGGGCGAAAATGACTAAAAATCCGGGTAAAAGGAGATAGAAATAAAAAGCGGGCAGGGATTAAAAAGCGGGACCTGCATTATAAATCAGGGAAATATATAATTCAGCACAACTAACAAAGATAAATTATAGTTGCAATTTTTCTACTTTTGGTGTACAGATAGGTCTTGACAGAGTCAGTTTTGTTGTTTTCAAACGATATTTCCTATACTTTTCTTTTTCTTTTGACTGATCGATCATGTTGCAAAGATAAGAATGTTTATTTAGCATTAATCAGTTTATCAGTATTAGTTAAAAAAATTGTGAAGTCAAACTTACAGGAGGCAATTGGGAAAAAAGAATTACATCCCGTAATTATAGCATTATGATTGTAGCAAGTTGGATCAAGTTTAGTACTTCCGTCCCTGAAGAGAATGAGGAAGGGGAGCAGCTAATTAATTAAACGCAAATTAGTTCTATTTTTAACTTACTAATTGAAGTCGACACTTGAGTACATCACCCTTGAGTTTCTTGATTGAAGTGATAATGTCAGTCACCATTTCATGGGAGGACCACATCATTTACGGTTTGTCTTCATACAAAACAACCCTGATAATTATTTAGATTGGCCACACTTACTTACTTTAAGAAGTTAATAAATATTTTGAATCTGAGAAGTGATTCATTTTCCCAGCATTATGAATAAACGTGATTGTAACAGTTTATCCAGTTCGACTTCTATTAGCTGTGCTAGCCGTTGCAAAATCGGTTTATGGAAGAAAGAAACGCAAAAAGATTAAAAATAGTTAACGATGAATGTTTATACGTTTTTTTTAACTTTATTGGAACCTAAGTTCATTTACGCTCGCTTTTTCCGTCATTAACGTTTGTGAATTGAATGAAACATTTTCTTTTGCGTTCATAAACCTGTCTGCAAAATTTTCTGCACTTCAAGTATTTGCATCACATCCAGTCCAAGTCTTTTGTATGTTTAACAATACATATATAGTGTTTGCTATCAAATGTAATTTGGAACATTTCAGCCTTAATTGCTTTCAGAAATAACAACAAAAATAAACAAGAAAATAGATAAATAAATGAACAAATGACCAAATATAACATAGTTGCTGTTGAGAGGTATGAAGACAGAACCAATGAATGACTGCACTACAAGGGCGTTCAATTACTCCTTTTTTTTCCTATTTTTTTTCCAAGTAAAAACATACGGTTCATTTAATTAAATTTATAGCTAATTTTAATACAATTCCTAAAACCCTGTCACAGAAGTAATGGCAGAATCAAATCAAAACAACTAAAATAAAAGAAGACTTTAACCGTCTTGGTCAACACTAAAACTCTTACTAGGAGCGACTAAAAACCAACCATGTTCGCAGGTATAGGTCTAAGTACTGAAGTTTAGCAGCAAAAAACATTAAAAAGTAAGAAAAAACTTTACTATGTTTGTTCACTAATGTTTTCTTTCCATAAACAGATTAATATCAGAATTTTGAAACTTTTGCTGATGTCATTGCCCGTGGAAATACTAAGCTATGGTGTTCTCGGAAGTTTAGCATAATACCTTAACCACGTGTGAAAGGATGAGTTTACGTAACGTACGGCTCAATGACTTCACATGAGTCAAGGCCGAATATATTTTCATTAAATTATCCGTTAATACAATGCGAATTTCTCATTATGCTAAGGTTATCGTTTCTTCAACATGAAAATTAAAACTTTTCGAGAGAAATTACTGCGATGGCAATAATTTACACATTGTACCCGGTCGAACTAAATTATCTTCAACACTCTATGGCTTCCGTAATGTCCTTCGTAATGACCGTGATGCTAATTTTAATTAGATTTGGAAATCTAAACAATGTTTATAACAGAATATCAACATTACAGGCAATGAAATGGTCTTTTTGTGACTTAACATCAAAAAATGAAAAGCATGTATTGATTTTTCTATCAACTTACCAACATGTTAAACGTACATTCGATCAAAAAATTTTAAAACCAAGTATTTGACGTATCTAAATGATTTTCAATATGTTATTTCCTATATTGAGTGATTTGTCATATTTGCTTGACATACATATGAAAATCCACCCAAAACAATCTCTTGTAGAACATGTGTCTGAGGAATAAATATTATAGCCATTTTTTCTAAATTTCTAGTTTCTTGTGTCGAGAAACAAGATATCTGATTTCCTGTCAATGATTACGAACGCCATTTGTTATTCTCAGTGTAATTTCCATAGAGGAATTCTGTTCTAATTATTCTCTTTTTACAACAATCTCATACTTTTCTAATTCTTCACAACAAATACGCACCATTTCTGTGTTAAAAAAACACAAATAAAATCAGTTGAAAAATCATGCATAATAGCAAATATTTCTGATATCATAAAAATTTTCATTGATGTCTTCGTGCTGTACTTATTATTCATAAAAACTTCTTAACGTTTCCATAATCGCTACTGTAATGAGAAATATATTCATTTTACTATCTATATCTACTGCAAATTAAAAGCAGAAATTGATACTTATTTCGCTTAATGCTTCCTAAATGGGTGACCTATGCCTAATCATGTGATTTTAATGACGTTATGCAAACTTATTTGCGTTTTAGTCGTAATTCCCAAAGTATTGGAAATATTAAGGTAGTTAACTATATAGCTGTTTCTGTTTAGAGCAAATGCTTCTTAAGCAAAGGTATTTCAAATTGCAGGACAGAAACAGTTCTTTGTTCAACAGGAAACATGTAAATATTTTGAAAGTAAAAAAGTATTCAGTTGAAATTTTCATACTGAATGCTAGAAGGATTTTAGAGAGATGCTATGTATATATTTGTTTGCGATATACGGGCAGTTTCTTACACAAAAGGTTTACAAAGGCTTCCTCGAACTTCAAGAACTCGGCTTACATGTATTTGGGCTTTCTTTTTCATGCTGTTTTAAAGCGCTATTACACTGGTGCATTTTACGAAAAATGATATTACCTATTCTTCAACAATCTCTGAAATGTTAATTATACAGTTGTAAACAATGACTTAGCATTTATATTTCCTAATTATTTGGGTAGTCCACTGTCATTCTACAAGCATAAATAAAAACACACAGAGATATATACTGTTGGGTTGAACAAGCAAAGGTCAAATTATTTTTTCTGGAGAAGGGGTAGAAGGAATAATTAATCGCAATGTCACAAAATTTAAAATTAATTTGCTTTGGTTATTAGCTACCTATAGTCTACCTAACAATTACTTCGTGTCATCATTGTTAAACATAGTTAGTTACAGAAGAGGAAATGACAAGCGAATCTTTTGACAAAATAACGAGTGTTTTTTTAAACCTTGCTCCAGGCAGATTTCTTCGTTATGCAACAAGATGAATAACAATGTAACACATTTCTCTTAACGAGCTTCCACAAATGTTTTCAAGGAACAATTAATCTGGATGACATTGAAGCGTTCTCGTTTTAGGTAAAACTTGTGATATCCGTATTTATGGGATTGAATAAAACAGAAATAACTAACGTCGGTGATATATAGCTAGGTGATTAATCTTCACCCATTTCACCCTGTCACCATTAGAACACGCGAAGTTTATAGGTTTTAAAAATTCACCTCCAACAAGGAAGACATCAGCTGATATTTTTCATCATTTATTAACTTCTTCACTAAACTTTTTTTACAAAAACTTGGATAACTCATCTGCCCCAGAGTATCTTTTCGAAAGAATTGAAAATTTACGCATTATCTAACATAAAAGCTATAATTTGAACAGAACCTACAAAATCTTCGTCTTTCTATAAATTAACAAGAAATCACGCCTTTTCTTAATCAATCGATGCTCTTACGTAGACAATGGAGAGACCAAATAAAACATGAAAAGCGTAAAACCGGTCTTCCTGGAAAAATATCTACAATTCAATAAAAACATTTTGTCTCGCAAATATCCGCTTTAGGGAGGCTTTATCGTAATTCAATTAATATTTTCGTTTTTTTTATCTGCAGCCAACATAAGCGTGTACAAAAATGAACGGCACATTCTTTTCCTACAATTAAAATTCAGTTATTTTCACGTGATCAAATACATTATGCAAAATATGCGAATTTATTGTTTTTGTCTGCAGTTAAATTAACCCAGTTACACTACGCTGAAAACAGTCATTGACACACTTCTTGTGATAATCAACACAATAGACAATAGAACATGCTAGAAAAGGTTGTTGTATCAAGTATGCTTTTACAACTGGTACCATTTTGACCAATGATAGATCCTAATGCGCTTCGTTTTATGAGAGAACAAAGAAAATATTTAGCAAGCATACTTTTCGCGTTCAAATTTGTCGCAAATACGTTAAATACTTTGTTGTGGACACAAATGAGCACACCAGTATTATTTTTCGCTCGAAATAGTCCAGAAAATACTTGGTAAAATAGAAAATTAAAAAAGGCCTGATTAGATTATGCCTTCGCGTTTCGATTAGTATTGGCGACAACTTCCCATCATTTTTTCAGAATTAAATGTTGTGATTATTATTAGATTCTGCAAATTATGTTAACTCATGGATTCTGCAGTCGTTTTTTCCTGAAAAACCCACATTTTCTTTTATTTTTCGCCAATCATTTTTCGTGCTTAAGCCCGATTTCTGACGACCTGACTCAACATTGGTAAACATCAACATTGCGAGATGGATAGTTTAATGCTTTGTCATATTTCTTTTTTGGTATCTTGGATAAGTTAAGTGATCACGACTTATGGCTATTAGACTACATGCCGTTACCCCTTGTCCCTTGAAGTCTATGGGCTAATAGTGCAGAGTTATTATGCTTGTTCAAATGTGGTTTGCAAAGAGAACCACATCAAAATCATGACTCATCTCAAAATCTCTAATATCAAACTTCCGAAACACTCACGTAAAGTATTCGAGTTTTTATTTTTGAAGATCCTTAACATAATTAATGACGTAATTAATCAGATTTTGACGTTTTGATAAGCACTGTCAGATATTGTTAACCTGCTGCTTAACTGAGACAGCATCCCTTATTCACAAACCTGTTGTTAAAACGTAAAAATTGTCATTTTGGAGCCTGCTTATGTATGGCGTGTTTCAAAGTCTAAACGTAGTCATCTTTATACACACACAGCTAATGCATAAAAATTAGAGAAAAACAATTTTATTTCAAGGACTCTTTTGTTGCATTTTTACATTTTTTCCAACATACCTGATCCAATATGCCACACATTGGTCCCAACATACTATACTTCGAATCCCAAAATATAACACATTGGATCATAACATTCTACACATTTTCCCGCAACACATAACACATTGAACCCCAACTTAACACATTGGACCCCAACCTAACACATCTTGGACCCAAGCATATTGACCTTTGGACTAATATTTATGTCAATATGGAAAAAATACAAGTAAAATTCTTCGATTTTATCCCATATATAAATGTTTCAAAAGCATATGAAAAGTCAAAACAGTCCATTCTAAAATAAATATTCAATTTGCGTCAGCCCAACCCAACAAGAGTAGCGCACCGTTAAAAATGTTGAGGATGTGATTAGAGCGCATTGTTAAGTAAAATTCTTCTAGATGGATATCTAGCTCAGTAATGTACAGAACATCTGACGTTAGCGTTAGTTGTAGCGTTATTTCGATAATTATGTGCAGATAAAAACTTTTGCTTTTTATACTTTTATCATTCGCTTCCGTCTCTTCCACGAACTAGGTACCACTTTAAAATAAACTTCATATAGAATGTCACAACGAGGATAATTCCTATTTCTATAAATTCATACCAATAACACATTTCTTTGCAACATGGAACCTCCCAGCATAACATTTCCGTTTTTCGATTTCAGTAAGCTGTACTCCCTGTCTCTTTCTATCGCTTTGTTGTCTTTCAGTCTGTTTTCGATACTTTTAAAGGAAATCTGCTGAATTTCCAATAAGTTGTAATTTAAGGTAATGTTTTTACTGTTGTGTACGGCTTCACTCTCAATCAGTATTGTCCACAATGCCGTACAAAAACTCTCCATTTCAAAAAAATAAATCTTTAGTGATTGAACTTCTCTTAAACTTCTGTGTGCTTTAAGCTAGAATTTGTAGCTTTAATTGTGAAGTTATGATGCACTAAACGCGTAGCCTTTTATTTTGGCATGGAATAAAAACACACGCGATTTCAAAAAACAAAAAAAACAAGGGGACAAATTTTCAAATTTAATCGAGTTGCATTACTTTCTTTTACTGTTAAATTCAACTTCGTTCCCGGGACTCTTTTCTGATATGGGAAAGTGAGAAAAGGCACCTGGACGAGGTTGTACTAATTTAACTTCTATTCGCTCTCGGAATTTTTGAAGATTATTATAAGATGTTATGAGAGCGGGCACAACTATAGCTAGTCATAAAAAGAACAAAATCGTAGCAAAAAATTTGTATTTTTGTGAATTTGACTATATGAATGTCAAGTTTATTTACTTCAGTTCTAGAACGAATTTTGAAATTTAAGAAATCTGTTTTATTTTCTAACAGCCGAATGAATATTATATAACTGTCTTTTTATGTTTCGTATGGTGTGTATGATCCACTAAAAATATTCCAATTTTCGGGTAAAGTCCTAAGAAATCGGGAAATCGGAATAATCACGTGTCAAAATTTATTAACACTTAACCTCTAATAAATAAAGTTATTGTGTTAATTTCAAATTTTAATCATTATTTTAAGAATTTTACAGAAACGTAAGGAGTAGTTTCAAGTAGTAATCAATATTATATCTGTGGTATGAGCTTTAAAATATTTCTTGTTCCTACAAGTGTTTTAAATAATACGTTTTGCGATCTGCACAGTTCGTTTTATTTCAAGCTTCTTTACGTAAGAAGTATATATTGTTACTGTACAAATTAATTGGCTGCAACAAAATTCTAAAGACACAACGTCAGCGGTTTGCAATAGCAATAAAAAATGTGAAAACATTTAGCAATAAAAAAATTGTTTGTTTTTCACTTCTTGCACGATGTTCGCCCTTGTGAGAAAGCTGATGACTTTCGATATTGGTCGTAATTGCTTGATTGTCATGGTAACATGTGTGATAATTTGCGTTGTGAATGAGCAAAAAGTATTGGGAGCTAAATTCGACCATACAACGAAGAAATACTTCACTTTCTGTAGCTCTTAAAGGCTGTTTTTTACATGAAGCTCCTTGCATAAAAGTTCACGTCAATATTTTATTAGTCTCGTTAGTCTCTTTACACCTTTAAATTTGTTTACATATTCTGGAGTGAAAGGCAAGTCGTTCCAGGGTCTGCTTTATGTCAGCAAAAATGTTCAAAATAAAATTTCCCTCCGCGCTCATATTGTTCATGTAAGCTCGATTTTAACCGAAATGAACTGTTTCGCATGCGTAAAAAAAAGCTTTGCGCATGTGTAGAACGTCATGGCGCATGTGCAGTTGATATTAAAAAGTCTATTTAGCAAGAAGAAATTCCAATGCAGTCTTAGTTCGGGTAAACAATTTTGTCCATAATGCGAAATGCTATGCCAACGACCCTTTAACAGTAGCCAATAGCAACTCCTTTTATTCAAAGCTGACGTAATTGACGTTCTGACGTAACTTATGTAATTTCAAACTTTGTATCGTTTTAAATGAGTTTAGTTATCTTGTTTGTATTTTTCCAAAACATCCTTACAGCCTCGTTTATATTTGTCGCCATTTTCTACTAACATAGAAAGCTCACGGGTTTTTTTTGTTAGCGCATGTGCACTTAGATTTAATCTAAAATTCAAATTTTTGTCAAAGTGCGCATGCGCTAACAAAAAACTTTATGACTTAAGTATCCATCAAAGTAATATAATCTAACTTTGCACCGATTCGGGAACTTATGAACTCGATATTATTTTTAAAAATTGCAAATTCGCGAGCTTTTAAATGATTTTTTGGCCTTTCCGAAATACAACTTTTCCGACAATCTAAACTACTAGACCTTTGGTTCTATGTTGATAAACTTCTTTCCACCAATCACAATTGCCTCTCTTACTATCTTTCTGTCCTGATTTTTTGTTGACGATAAATTACTTTGATCGCCAGACATTCAGTATGAGTATGCATTTAGCAGTTCCACCTGAATAATGTTTTACAACAAAAATCTGTTATGAAACGTACATCTGCACGGAAATGTTGTTATGTCAGGTTGAAGGTGAAATACTTCACAAGTTGAAAAAAAGTGGCCGTGTTAGCCAAATAATTAATAAGTGAAATAACAATATCCGCAAAAACGTAAACAATCTATGATAGACTTCATGTTAAATGGCACGAATTATGTACACTAATCCTTGCATACAGAAACTGCCTAACTGCCTTAACAATTTAATAAAAGTATGTTTTTGTATTAACTATACGTGGCACTGTGAAAACCGAAATAAAAAAAACAAAAACAAACAATTAAACAAACAAACAAAGAACAAAAAATGGATTTAAAGACAAAAAACACATTTAAAATGTGTCCGAAATATCAGCGAGTATTAGTGGAGTAAAAATGCGAACTTAAGATGTCAATTAACAATACAAGTATTTCCTGTGAACAAAAAGTGCTGTCACATATAACTTCAGCACCCTGTATTAATGATTGAAGTCCTGGGTAATTATCTTAAAGGTAGTATCTAAGAGAGAATAATTAAAGCCTTCTCTTCATTAACAGAAGGTGATTTATGAAGGGCTACCTACCTAATTAGTAACAAAATTTCTGCTTGTAATAAGTGAGTGTCTTACGCCTTTGCCTTTCGTCTCTAACCCAATCTCCTCAGGAATTAACTAGCTTAGATAACAAAGTGTTTGAGATTCTAAAGGTAACAAAGGGTCAAATCTTTTCATGGGAAATCTGTCAAATTTAAGCGTTTTATGTATTGAATTTTGCATAAAGAATTCAAACACCATTTCCAGTTAGAAAAGGATAAAACCTCTGCTATTTGACAATGAATTTCAATACTTGACCTAATTTGACAAACATTTTTATATCCCCAGGAAAAGATTAAAGGGAATAAGCGAGCACATTTAGTGTTCTGAGCGGAGAACCAAACCCTTATGCTGCTATTTAAATCCATAAAGGAAAATTAAACCGTACAATGAGCTCACTACGTTGAATGTTTTTCTTGTTTGTATTCGGTTTGTTAAATAAATACTTACAAGGGAAATCGTAACAGCGTTAATTAGCGTCGTACGCATCTCTTTGTAGTTCTAAATTAGAAAATTGAATAGCCATTACAGATAATGAGGGGATGTGATTTTAAGAGAAGTCACATCCCAAAGGAAAGTAATCTACAGCGAAGTGTATTTTATATTTTCTTTTTGGCGGATATTAATGTCTTGATTGATGGCTTAACTTATATCACAGATAAGGTCATATTTGCATATTTGTACAGGCCCTGGACCAAACGAAAATAAAATATAGAGTTTAACCTCGAATTGGTAATATATCAGAAAAGAAAATTAAATCTATACCATGTGTCTATCGAAAAAAATTCCTCTGTTAAACATGAAAATTCCCGTTTTAAGTACAACGCAACCTTTATTCTGATAATTTCACTGGAAGGTTACGTTTTTGTATTTTTCATATTTTAATACTGCAGACTTCCATAGAACTCATCCTGGTAGCATCCTACTGAAGGCTCCTACAGTCTGCACCATCATTCCTCTTTGTAGTAAAAACTACCTGAAATTGTTTACAACGGAAAAAATTTGTTAAGATACTGGAAATTAATATGCCCCGCTAAAAATCTAACATTATTCCGTATGTAGCACAAAAAAATAACACATATTTGCTTCGTGACTATAGCTATACAAAAACAACAAAACACTGGGGTAATTATTAAAAGGCGCACAAAGAACTGGAGTTTTATGACCCCTTGATGGTGCGTCATTGAGGATGCGTTACGAAACAAGAAAGCTGAATTTAAAATATATCTTCATGCGAAGGCGTACTGCGTTATATTAGACTGCAGAAAACTAATTACATCTGTTGTGTAATTTGTCATAATCAGCCGTCTTAATTGCATTATCTTCCTTAGAAACAAACTGATCGCTTAGTATATATAGGAGTGTGGAAATCTTACCTGTTCACTTCATAAAAAGTCCTTGTTTAGAAGATACTGTTTTTTCTACAACAAATACAAAGTTTAATAAAAAAGGGAAAGATCATTTTTGCATGTCTGATCGTAGTTAGACAGTATGACGATGTTGATGTATATCCAACTGGTGTTGGTGGTTGGAACAGTCACTGCCAACCAAGTGGCGAATTTTCGTAAGTGTCTTTTAATTTTTTGGGAGGGAGGAGTGGGTGGGTGGGGGGTTAACTCTTGTTATAGACTTGTATATGATGTGCATTCTTTATTTCATTTTGGGTTACTTGTTTATTCACGTAGTGTTACCAATTTAGAGTCACTGTTTTTTTCTTTGTAAAGCCTTATATTCTATTGAAGCGCAAAATTTAAATTTCCGTTCTTCAATGTTTTTACTAAATTCTTAAAAGGTAAAACTATAGTTATAATTATCTTAACACAACACGCGATGAAAATAGCTAGCCCTCATCTTATAGCACAATATGCTTTTTTATATCCAATCTTTTTTATATTTTCCATCAAATGCGATTTGTAGAAGAAGGGACAAGTTAGGCTCATTCAATATTGAATTTCGTAATTCTTTCACAATCACTTAAAAAATTAACAAGTTGTTTTTCGTCTTTTGTGGCTTACAAATTCCCCTAATTACCTTAAAGGAATCCGTTATACAATATCGCGTCTGCAAATATCAACAGAGAAGAAAGATACACCGATTTTAAACGAAATAAACAGTCTTTTTAAGGTTTTTTTGTTGTTGTAGTTTAAGATTCGAAGAAAAAATAACAGCGATAACCAAAAGATGCGACCAATCTCAACATGATTGCATTAAATTCCAACAAGATTTTTAATAGTACTTTGAATAATAAATACAAATTTCCAAAACAACTTGAACTCCTCAACCTTCTACACCCTCTGAAGCTACCTCTAATGACGTTGCCACAACTCCCTTTACGCGTCATATTAAAAAACTTATTTCATCTCTCATTAAAATGGCTATTAATAGAGAGGAAATCGAGATTCTTTAACAAGATGAAAAATTAGGTTAATTTGAAACGAGTGCCTTTTAATTAGTCTATTTTTTCTAACCATGTAACTAATTATTAGTGATCAAAGTAGTCATCGTAAATTTCCAAGGTGTAACACAATTCGCATTCTATGGATTCACATAGCAGTTTCACATCAATGTAAATATCTTGACATTGTATCTGTTTTAAACATTTCTTCTCGTATTCTTTCTTTAGCTACTTCGACAGATATTCAAGTCTGCAAAGGAGAAGCAGACGTTGTGTTATTACTTGATCGATCAGGTTCTGTCGGTGATGCGGACTATCCTTTTTTGATTGGTTTTGCTCTCCACCTTGTTGCAACTTTTAACATTAGCGAGGACCAAGTACGTTTTGGTGTTGCCAGTTACGCAACAACGGCTAAGCGCGAAAGCAACTTAGATGTTTTTGGCTTTGAAAACTTCAAAGCCAAGGCAATACAGTTTGGTAGAGATGACGAAGAGCTTACAAACATCGAGGCTGGTTTAATCGTAGCAAAAGAAATGTTGTTTGATACAAGCCGAGGGGCTAGAGAAAATGCCATCAAATTGATTGTAGTCACTAATGACGGACCAGCAAATAGAGGAAGCCCCCCGCAAGCTGAAGCAGACAGAATTCACGCACTGAACATCAGCGTAGTAAGTATTGGTATTGAAGCGGATGTAGCACCACCCAAAAACGCGGAATCTTCCGGACTTGCTTCATCACCAGAAATGTATTACTACATACCTAAATATACATCATTAAATGACACAACGTTTTTGGAAAAAGTCACAGAATCTGTTTGCGAAGGTAATTCTTTGATTTTAATAAAACGTATAAAGCCTGTTTGTAAAAAACGCAAGTACTATTTATCTCAAGCAACTTCTACTAGCAAAGCTTACTTCTTGGAAGCTTGGAATTAGACGACGCCTCTTTTCGTACTTTCCAATAGACCTTCCCTCAGACACCAAATTGACATCTATAAACATCTATAAACATCTATAAATTCGAAATTTAATATTCGATAAATTATATGATTTTATCAAACAATAAATGTACTTATAATTTGTCTTCCCTGTACTTAGTTGTCACCGTCAATGCACCAAAGGTTCAAGACACTGAAACCTCGATCCCAGAAGACACACCGATTGGCACTTATATCCACACTATTCCATTTCAAGCAGAAGAATTAAATGTCCCTGTCTTTACTATGGCTCCAAACACTAACGTACCATTTGCTGTTGGAACTTCTGATGGCAAAATCACTACCACTCAAACTTTAGATTTTGAACTAGTACAACAGTATGTTTTCTTGGTTAGTCTGACAGACACCGTTATTCCTGGCTTTTTCCAGGATATAAAAGTTACTGTTAACATTACAGACATTAACGACAATGCTCCTATTGCTACAAACGTTGAATACTTGATAAGAGTTCGCGAAGATGAAGTATTTAGTCCCGCAACTAAAGTACTTGATGTATTAGTTTCTGACGCTGATTCTGGGGACAACGGTGAGCTGGTGTTCACAATCAAGTCAGGAAACAGCGAAGGCAAATTCCGGTTTGAGAACTCTGGTAGATTGTATCTTATTGCTCAGCTTGACAGAGAAACAACACCTGAGTACGAACTTATTGCTTACGCTTCAGATAAAGGCCCAACTCCAAAAGTATCAGCCGATATTAAGATTACCATCATCGTCTTGGATGTAAATGACAACCCACCAACATTCCCACAAAGTGATATTAATCTCGACTTTCCAGAAAACCAAGCTTTAGGAAATCTTTATCATGCGATTGCGACAGATATCGATGATGTATCAAACAGTATCATCAAATACACAATCTTTTCTGGTAATGAAGAAAATAAGTTTGCTATTGATGAAGTAAGTTACTTTTCTTCGTTAGATTTGCTGTAGTAAGGTTAAAACAAGTCTCTATTTTTTGATGAAATATTTTTCTAGACTACTGGTTACATCAGCCTGATCAATTCATTTGACTTCGAATCCACGACTAGTTACACTTTGAAAATCAAAGCAACCGACTCAGGAGTCGTAAAACAGTACGCTTACCTTACAATAAACATTGCTATTACAAATGTCGACGAAGAGCTGACAATCAACGGACCGTATTCTTATCAAATGCCTGAAAACTTCCAGAAAGGGCTTCATTTTTTAACTGTTACTGCTTCTGATCCTGATGGTGAAGCCATTACTTTCAAGATTGAAGGAGAATCGCCATTCTTTATTGGAGCCTCGTCTGGTCAAATGGTCCTTACTGGTACAATAGACAGAGAAGGTCCTCAATTTATTTATGTTCTGACAGTAAAGGCAACTGCAGGAGCACATACTGTAAGCACAACAGTAACTATTACTGTTACCGATGTTAACGACAAGGTTCCAAAGTTTACTCAAACGCAGTATTCAGCCTCCATAAGCGAGGATGCCGCATTAGGTGACACTTTGGTCCTCCAAAATCCAATAGAAGCCGAAGATGAAGATGCAACATCGCCAAACAATCAAGTCAAATTTTATTTTTTGCAGAATCATAAAGATGCTTTTAAAATTGATTCGGTAAGATTAAACAATAATAACATTTTGAACTGATTATTAACTTGTTTTCAGTACATACCATATGTTAACCTTTTTTTTAATTTTTCAGTGCGCTGACTTCAACATACTTTATATATACTTTAGGCCACCGGCGTTATTTCTGTTAATAATCCATCCGATATCGACTTCGAGCAAGAAGCTAGTTTTACTCTTTTCCTAAAAGTTAATGATGAAGGGACACCGTCGCTTCAAGGCATCACGACAGTGACTGTTTCCGTAGGAAATGTCAATGACAACTCACCAGTGTTTACTTCATCATCTTATTCACAGACGATTTCAGAGGGAACAGCTCTAAACACAGTTGTATTGCAAGTGCAGGCAACCGATGCTGATGGAGAATCACTGACTTATTCAGTTCCAGCTGGTCTCTCGTTTAGTATCAACTCTGCTTCAGGTAAAAATTAAAGTTATTATCAGAATTTTTATTTTAATAGCTTAAAGCTAAAATGTATAGAGATTGACATTTAAAATTAAAACATTTAGGTCAAATCTACGTGTCTAAAGAGCTCGATATCGAGACACAAGAGAAACATACGTTTCAAGTAACAGTAAGCGATGGCAAACACAAAGTGACAGCGAACGTGGAAATAAAATTGACCGACATAAATGATATGCAGCCTAATTTTGTGCTTGCGGGTCCATACGAGTTCAATGTTAATGACGATGTAGCTGTTGGATATGCCGTCGCACAATTACAGGCAAACGATGGAGATAAAACAGCACCAAACAATGTATTTGACATCACAATTCAGTCTGGAAACAACGGAGGGGCGTTTGCCATTGACTCTGTAAGTTTATACACTCCATATCAAGCTTGCTTAGAAATTAGATATAAATATAGTACTCTAATATATTCTTTATCTTTAGAAAACGGGTATCTTAACGGTTAAGACATCGCTCGATGCAAATCTAAGAAGTGTTTACGACATGGTAATCAGAGTTGAAGATCGTGGAATACTTCCTGGATCATTATATAAGGAAATCAATATAAAAATCAATGTTGCTCTTGTCAACTTGCACGCACCAAAGTTCGTGGGAGGACCACATGTTATCAACATTGATGAGAATATTGCCAGTGCTCATATAGTGAAGTTACAGGTGGAAGATAGTGATTCTGATGATGCTTTAGTATTCTCACTAACCAACCACAATGACTTATTCGCCATCGACGCCACTGGAACTATCACTTCAAAGCAGGCCTTTGATTCAGAGGCCCAATTTGTGTACATGTTAAAAGCCAGAGTCACCGATCGTGGTTTGTTATTTGCTGAAACCACCATTACAATAAATATCAACGATCTTAATGATGTATCGCCAGTGTTTATCGCCGGTCCGGGTTCATTCCCACGTCTCAGAGAAGATGAGCCGATTGGAAGTTTACTTGGAGTATATGAGGCTACTGATGGAGACAGAACTTCTCCTAATAATTTAGTCGAGTACTCCATCAGTGGGGGCAGTGGAATAGATGTATTCACAATTGACAAGGTATTTAAATTTGTAAGAACATTGAAAATTAAGTTGACCAGCAAAATGTGTTATCTTTATAAATTTGTGTATGTTTTCGTTTAGGTAACCGGAGAGTTAAAAATTGCCAAACAACTAGATTTTGAAACAGACCTAGATTATTCTTTACAAATTCGTGCAACAGACAAAGGTGTCCCATCACTTTATGCTGAAACGTCGGTTGAAATTGGAATAACCAATGTTAATGAACACGATCCTGTGTTCAATCCAGCTTCCTATGAAGAGAATGTATTGGAAACTCAACAGGAAGGGTTTCATGTCCTTACTGTATCTGCTACCGACGCTGACGCAGACGCTGTTGTGACGTATTCGATTCCAAGTGGCTTACCATTTGCTATTGATCAAAATGGTGAATTGACATTAAAATCTCTAAACCCTGGTCAATTACCGCTAGATTATGAAACTCAAACAAAATACGAGTTTTACATCACTGCAACTGATAATGGTGATAGATCTTCCACAGCTGCTGTTATAGTCAACGTTCTTGATGTAAATGACAATACACCAACTTTTGTTGTTCCATCACAAAGCGTAGACGTACCCGAAGATGAAGAAGTTAATTCGATTGTAGCTACTGTATCAGCGTCTGACCCAGACTCCGGATTGAATGGTATGGTAACATATGAAATAATTGATGGAAACTTGGAAGAAAAATTCCAAATTAATCGGGTGAGTTTTTTTCCTTTAAATTATTACATTTTTGCCTTTTCTTTCTTTGGAGTATGTAAATACATAAAACCTGCCATGTGAGTAATACAAATTATTTGTGCTCTCAGGAAACTGGAGATATAAGCTTGGTAAAGGCATTAAATTTCGAAACAACACCACAGTACGTTTTGACCATACGAGCAACAGATAAAGGAACACCAAAAAGATTTACCACCAGTGGGACACATGGCCAAGTCACAATTAATGTTATTGATGTCAATGAAAAGCCAGTGTTTCCTCAAGTTTCATTCACAAAAGACATTCCAGAAGATGCTAAAACTTCATCACCTGTTATAATGGTCACTGCCAATGATCCCGATTCGGGTCTTAACAAAATGATCGAATATTCTATTGTTAGTGGTAACAATGACGATAAGTTCACAATTGATACTGTAAGTATAGTGGTTAATTAATAAGATAATAGAAAAAAGGCGAACTTTAACTTAATAACTAACTAATAACTCCGTTAATTGGTTGCCAATGTAAATCCTGTTCTTATGTTTCAGACCACTGGATTAATCACCTTGAAAAATCTGCTAGACTTTGAAAATGTTAAACAATATATCATCACTGTGCGAGCATCAGACAAAGGAACACCTAGTTTAGATACAACTGGGAATGATGCTACTGTTACCATTAACGTTATTGACGTCAATGAAAAACCTGTATTTGATCCAAAAGAATACTCAAGTGTAATACCAGAATTAACCACTGGTTCAAGTGAAGTAGTTACTGTTACAGCTACTGATCCTGATAATGGAGACGCTGGCATGATCGTATACTCTATTATATCTGGAGACGACAATGGAGATTTCAGTGTTGATGAAGTAAGTTATTTTCCTGACACCAATTGGAATAGAAACATACTTCTTGATAATTTCCGCGCTTTTAATGTAAAGATGTATAATTGATTTTTTAAATTGTTTCAGGTAACAGGTAAAATTACAGTTGCAAAAACATTGGACTTTAACACAAAATCATCATATACCTTGACAGTACGAGCAACTGATAAAGGAACCCCAGTTCAAGATTCTTCACCTATGGATGCCACAGTTGTCATCACTTTGACTGATGATAACAACAATGCTCCTATTTTTAATCCAGAACAATATACAAAGACAGTATCTGAGTCAACTCTTCTTAATGACCTGATTATCAAAGTTTCAGCAACAGATGGCGATACAGGCAGTAATGCAGAGATAGTGTACAGTATCGTTGATGGAAACATAAATAGTATATTTGAAATCGATGTTGTAAGTAGTGAATTTATTTCCTATATTATTTCTTGTTGTATCTAAGGGGAAAAAGAAACATGCGTTTTGATTGGTTGCCCCGAATCACCTGTCAGGTGCCTAAAGTAACACATGTTGAGAAAAGACGCAATAACGGAAGAATGATTATCGCCAAGGCTTGTTTCTTTTACCACGTTTTACTTGCATGCTTATATTAAGTGAGAAAAAAATTTAAACATAGTGTCTTAGCCGATCAAGATCAAGTACAGAACACATGATCCTTAAAAGACAATACTTAGCATTAAAGAAATATTCTTACGATACCTATTAAATAAAAGCTATATTTTGTGTTTTTAGACAACCGGTGAAATATTTTTGGCGCAAAAACTTGACTTCGAAAGTACACCGTCTTACACCTTAACAGTACTTGCAACAGATAAAGGAAGTCCATCACTACAATCCAATCCCAACGCTACTGTTACCATTACAGTATCGAATGTAAATGAACATGCTCCAGTCATTACCAATCTCCCAACAACGGTGAATATTCTAGAAGGAAAGGCCCCTGGATACAACGTGTTCAAAGTAGAAGCCACAGATAGAGACACAGGTGATACAATAGTGTTCTCCATTTCAGATGGACCCTTCTTGATTGAAGCCGTCATCTGGCATGATCACAACAACAGAGAGATTGGATAGAGAGGCTTTTGCATCTTACACTATTACTGTTACTGCATCAGATGGAAAGTTAACTGACCAAGAAGAATTAACAGTAACTGTTATAGACATCAACGATAATGCGCCAGTGTTTACTGTAAAGAATGTAAAAGTCACTGTTGCAGAGGACAAGCCAGTTAATGAAGAAATTACAACAGTAAAAGCTACAGATGGTGACATTGGTAGCAATTCAATGATTATGTATTCGATAGTGAGCGGCAATGGTGAAGAGAAATTCAAAATTAATGAGGTATATAATGCTTGCACTATCCAACAAAAACTCAATACTTCATCCATAAATGTATATCTACAGTCAGGATGTGTTACTCTTGCTTAAACTGTGCTATTATGTTTTAGAATACTGGTGTTATCTCATTACGTAACAATTTGGATTTTGAAACAACAACTCAGTATACCCTTGTGGTAAAAGCAACTGATAAGGGTCCAGAACCTTTAAGTAAGGAAGCCACCGTGACAATTACTGTGACAGATGTGAATGACAACAAACCTATTTTTGACCCAGTAGATGATATAACTCTTCCCGAAGATGCTACACCTAAAGTAATTACCACTGTTCATGCCAAAGATGCTGATTCTGGTGAAAATCAAAATGTTATGTACACCTTTGTACTAGGAAACGAAGAAGGGAAATTTTCCTTAGATATGGTATGGATATTTTTATACATTTCTTTAATAAATATTCTTTTTAATTTTAAAACTTTGTGAATAACGAAGCTGAAATGTTTTTAGGCTACTGGAGAATTATCTTTAATTGGCACGTTAGATTTTGAAATGGTGAAAATATACAAGCTTGTTATTCGAGCTACCGATAAAGGTACGCCGGCTTTAACATCTGAACCCGACGACGCTGTTGTTAATGTTATGGTTACAGATGTTAATGATAATGATCCAATATTGAACCCAAGTGATTACATGAAGACGATATCTGAGGGAAGTAGTACTGGCACTGATGTGGTCACCGTAGTAGCAACCGATGCTGATTCTGGGAACAATGGAAAATTTATGTTCACAATTGAGGATGGAAACAATGCTGAAAAGTTCAGTATTAACATGGTAAGTTGCCCTCTTATAAAGACATATTTGACGCAATAATAATCAAATAGTTTTTGTCTCGCCTAGTTTTCCAATTAGTCAAACCCAATTTTCTTTTGTGTAGGATACAGGGGTTATAAGCGTGGCAAAATCACTGGATCGTGAAACAAAAGACTCCTACACATTAACTGTAAAGGTAACGGATAAAGGCGAAAATCCAAGATCAACAACTGGAACAGTGGTTGTAAAAATTTCTGATGAAAATGACAACCATCCTGTCTTCCAACCTGACCAATATGAGGAATCAATTAAAGAGGATACTGCCAGTGGGACCACAGTTGTGATTGTCACAGCCACAGACGCAGACATTGGCGATAATTCAAAGATTATGTACAGCATAGCGAGTGGAGCAGAGGGAAAGTTTGATATTGATATGGTACGTATCTTTGTTTAATAATGACTGACAAAATAAGTTTCGCTTTCATCCTATATTCTTGAGGTTTATCATAGGAAGAATAGTTAAAATATTGTCTTAAAATCAATATTTTATTTTCAGACAAGTGGAGAAATAATTCTGATCGGCACTCTAGACTATGAAGCAGTTACAAAATATACACTTTACGTAGAAGCAACAGATAAAGGCGATCCATCTCTTTCATCAAGTGTTACTATTATTGTAAATGTTATCGATGTTAACGATAACAACCCAATATTTGATCCCGTCATGTACCCAACTACTATTTCGGAGAGTGCGAATGTTGGGTACCCAGCTGTAACTGTCACAGCCACCGATATCGACTCTGGAAGCAATGGTCAGGTTATGTATTCAATCACAGGTGGGAATGAAAATGGGATATTTGCAATTGACATGGTTAGTTCATTATTTTAATTATAATACATGGTAACAAGATATTTAATATTTTAATAGCAGAGAAATGGTTTGATTTAAAAATATTAATGTAATAAATTTGATGTTTATATTCTTCTATCTTTTTACTCACAGACAACCGGATTGATTTCGCTTGCCAAGCAAGTTGATTTTGAAACACAAACCATGCATACCTTAACAGTACGTGCAACAGACAAAGGCCAACCGGCTAGGCATTCAATCACTGATGCAACTGTCAAAGTGTCCGTAACTAACGCAAACGACCATCCACCAGTCATACAAAACGAACCCTACAATCCGTCTATTAATGAAAATGTCGCAGTTGGAGAGTCAGTGACAACTGTTGTAGCAACTGATACTGATGGTGATACCATTGTTTTTTCGATCACATCAACAAATGTTCCATTTACAATTGATGCTGCTACTGGTAAAATCACCACAACTGGTGACATTGACCGCGAAACAAAAGACAAATATTCTATTACTGTGGTTGCATCCGATGGTAAAAACACTGATGAAACAGTAGTAATGGTGAAAATTAATGATGAAAATGACAACTCTCCTGAAGTGCCCGACATTTCTGAATCTTTCCCAGAAGATCAAGCGGTCAACACTATGCTTGTAACTGTAGTTGGAACCGATAAAGATGTTGGTTTGAATGGACAAGTCATGTACAGTATAACAAATGGAAATGACGATAAAGTCTTTGAAATAGACATGGTAATGTTTATTGTTCAATTCATGATTTAAATTTAATTCTAAAGGTAACAAAAAATAATTGTCTTTACGAACTGACGTATATTTTCTTTAGAACAATGGAAATATCAAATTAATTGCACCTTTTGATTTTGAAAACGTGAAACAATATTCCCTTGAAATTACCACAGCTGACAAAGGCACCCTATCAAGGGTTACAAAAAGCAAAGTGGATATTGCAGTCACTGACGTCAATGACAATTCTCCCATCTGTGTCGATCAAACAGTATCTATTCCAGAAGATAGAACAGCTCCAAACGGTGTTGTGACCACCGTAACGGCTACAGATGCGGACTCTGGTAGTAATGGTGAAGTAATGTTTTCTATTACTAACGGAGGTCAAGGCAAATTTGTTATTCATGAGGTAGGTTAGCACTATCAGAAATTTGTTTGAATTATGTTTATATTATTAGACATGATAAGATGTAAGACGGATCTATTAAAATAATTAACCAATATTTTTGTTTAGACGTCTGGATTAATCACCGTTGCAATGGAACTCGATTATGAAACGACAACACAATATATCCTTACAATAACAGTTTCTGATAAAGGAAATCCACAGCAATCCACAACATGTACTGTAACAATAAACATCGAAGATGTCAATGACAATTATCCCAAATTTAATCCGGACGCCTACATGCAAACTATCTTAGAAACAACAGCCAAAGATTTTGTTGTGGAAACTGTAAAAGCGACCGATAAAGATTCTGGATCAAATGCTGTCATAACGTACAAGATTGTGAGTGGAAACAAGGATGCTACCGATGATGAAAACGACGACTTTGTTATTAATCCAGTAAGTATTTTCATTTTTTCCCTATTCCACTGGAATGTTCTTATCATTGGATTTTTTAATACATTCAGATGAAAATTTAAACAATTAGTCGTTACCCTTTGGAACAATTGACGAGTATTTTCCAGTCCCTACCCGCGGCTATCGTCTTGTGTCACAGACCAAAAATCGGGTATTATAATATACATGTGTTTTCCTCATAGGTAACTGGTGAAATCAGTGTTGCCGGTCCACTTGATGCTAGCACTCCAAAATATATACTTGAAATTGCTGCTATGGACTCAGGTACTCCAAGCAAAACATCGCAAGTAAATGCCTTCGTTACTATTATGATCACAAACGTGAACATCCCTCCATACTTTACAAACACGCCATTTGATAAAGCTATTCCAGAAAATACTCCGTCGAAGACTGTCGTGAATACCATCACAGCTTCTGATATCGATGGTGACAAGCTAACATTCACATTGGCTACGATGGGTACTCCATTTGTCATTGATCCTGAAACAGGAATACTTACAACATCTGGACCATTGGACAGAGAAAATAACCCTGAATATACCCTTACAGTAAATGTAAATGACGGTGAAGCTACCGTTGGTAACACATTCGTTATTCGTGTCTTGGATTTTAATGACAATGAACCCGTCTTTAATCAGCCCTCATATGAGAAAACTTTGCCAGAGGATTATTTAACGAATCAAGTATTCTTAACCGTAGAAGCTACTGATATTGATGAAAACGAAAATTCTAAAATTATGTACACAATTACAGGCGGAAACACAGAAAGCAAGTTTGAAATTGATATGGTGAGTATAAACACTGTAGTACCTTTAAAAAAGTCACAATTTCTCCACGGATGTAATAATTTTGACATTTTCGCCATTTAGAATAGCGGAGAAATTTCACTAATAAATCAATTGGATTACGAGACAACAAAATCCTACAATCTAATTGTAACAGCGACAGACAAAGGTGCTTCGCCATTATCGGCTGACATCAATGTCTACATCTATGTGACGGACGTGAACGATAATAATCCTGTTTTTGGCCCAGCTGTATACAATGCCACATTCTCCGAGAATGTGATCAATGGAACTGTATGCGCCACCGTGGTCGCTACCGATGCTGATGATGGTGAAAATAAAGACATAATGTACACTATTGTTGGTGGCAACGAAGAGAACAAATTTACTATTGATATGGTAAGCTTATATAATGAAATTATGACAGTGGTTTATTGTACGTCTGAATTATTATTGACCATGATATGTTTATTAGAAAAGTAATACACTTTTTTTTGAATTGTAGAACACAGGTGTGATTACATTTATCGATACCGTTGACTTTGAAGTTACCCAAATGTATACGCTAATCGTGAAAGCAACAGACAAAGGAAAGGAACCAAGAAGTTCAAACCCAGATGCGATTGTGAAAATTACAATCACGGATGAGAATGATAACTCTCCGGTATTTAATCCAATAATGTATGAAAAGTCTGTATCAGAAAGTGAAGAATCTGGATTTGTTGTAGATACAGTAAAAGCTACAGATGCTGATAGTGGATCAAACGGAATGATCATGTACACCATCACGACTGGTAATGAAGACGACAAATTTACAGTTGACGAGGTATTTTAGCAAATCTAAGTGTTATATATATTTACATACTGCCGTTCGAGTATGAATCTATTTTCACATTGTGATATATGCACAAGATGAACTTAAAAAAATTCTGCACAGAAATAATATTTGCGTTTTGATTGTTGTTTTAGACTAGTGGAGTGATTTCCTTGAAAAATCGACTGGACTTCGAGACAACAAAAATGTACACACTCACTGTTCGTGCTACTGATAAAGGTATGCCAGCTCAACATTCAAATCCTGATGCGACAATCAAAATTACAGTTACAAACAGCAACGATAATACACCGGAAATTAAAAATGAGCCATACGCACCAGAAATTGTAGAAAATGTGCCAGTAGGAACCACTGTGATAACTGTCGTAGCCACCGATGCTGATGGTGACACTTTATACTTTAACATTACAACACCGAACGTTCCATTTACAATCGACCATGAAACAGGCGTTATTACAACCACAGGAGTGATCGACAGAGAGCATAAAGAGAGCTATACATTTACAGTGGTTGTATCCGATGGCAAAAACACTGATGAAACAACTGTCACAGTTACAATTAAAGATGAAAATGACAATGCACCTGTAGTACCAGATATTACAAAAATGATTTCAGAAGGACAACCCAAGCAATCTGTTGTAGTAACCGTTAAAGCTACAGATGAAGACACTGGAGTGAACGGCGAGGTTATGTACGAAATCATTTCTGGAAATGAAGACGAAGTATTTTCAATCAACATGGTAAGACATTTTTCTTGTCAATTCTTTGTTAGCTTACCTAAACTTACGATGTGTTTTAAACGTTTAATTTACGTTACCTCCTAGGTTACCGGAGAAGTTACTTTGCTTAAAGAACTTGACTTTGAAACAACAACCTCTTATACTCTTACGATTAAAACAACTGATAAAGGAGATAATCCAAAAGATACGATCAGCAAAGTAACAATTAATGTCAAAGATGAAAATGATAACAAACCAGAAGCTGAAGATATCACTAAGTCTGTTCCAGAAGATGTTAAAACTGGTGAAGTAATCACAACCGTAACAGGTTCTGATAAAGATTCCGGTGTCAACGCTGAAATCATGTACGAAATCACAAATGGTGATGATGGACATTTCCAAATTAATATGGTAAATATTTTCATGTCCTTACACCGTATAACTTTAGGAACTCAAAAGGGCTTCTGAAAAAAATCTTTGCATTTCCGTTTATAAATATATTTTATTATTCATATTTGTTTGACTTTCAGACAACTGGCGAAATAATCGTTGTGAAAGAACTCGACTATGAAACTGTGAAACAATACAAACTGACTGTAACAATAACAGACAAAGGATCGCCATCCCAATCTACTACAATAACTGTTACTGTTGACGTAGAAGACAAGAACGATAACAAGCCAACGTTCGTTCCAGCAACTTACATGCAAACTATTCAAGAAACGTTCCCAATTAATGATGTTGTTGTGACAGTCAAGGCTGAAGATGCAGACTCCGGCCTAAATAGTATGATCATGTATGCAATTGTGGGTGGCAATAAAGATGCTACCAATGATAATGTGGATGACTTTGCCATTGACGCTGTAAGTACATTTTAACCTAATTAATTGGATGTTGAACAAGTTAAATGCATGCAAAAATTTTGTTTTCAACATAAGCATTAAAACATTATGACTATAGTATTAGTACTAACTTATTGTTTTCCATATTTTAGACCACTGGGGAAATAAAGGTCGTAAGTAAACTTGACGCCAATACGCCAAAATATGTCTTAGAAATATCGGCTACTGATAAAGGATCAAATCCCTTAACATCAATGCCCCATGCCACTGTCACTATCATGATCACAAACGTTAATGTTCCACCAAAGTTTATCAACTTACCATACGATAAAGACGTAATGGAGAATACACCAGTTAACACTGTTGTTCAAACAGCTACTGCAACTGATGCTGACGATCAACCATTAAGATACGCCATTACAACACCCAATCTTCCTTTTAACATTAACCCAACTACTGGTGAAATCGCTGTTTCTCAACCACTGGACCGAGAAACAACAGATTCTTATACTTTCACAGTTAGCGTAACAGACAGCGAGGCTACCGTAACAACGACAGTTGTATTTACCATAAAAGATGCTAACGATAATGCACCCATGTTTACGAAACCTACTTACGAGAAAGTACTTCCTGAAGACACCCTTACCGATCAAGTTGTGGTTACTGTGGAAGCGAAAGATATAGACATTGGCGATAACAAATTATTTATGTTTAGTATCACAAGTGGTAACGAAGAAGAAAAATTTGAAATTGATATGGTAAGTTAGACTCGCAATTTTTTCACTTTTCTCCGTCAGTTATTGCTCGAAAATTGAATTATTATCTTTATTTTGACTTCTATTAGATAAACGGCGAAATCAAGTTGATCAAGGCTTTAGATTTCGAAACAACAAAATCTTATGAACTGACCGTAATGGCTACCGACAAAGGCAACCCCCCACAATCATCATATGTAAAAGTACACATTACTGTTACAGATATAAATGATAACCTGCCAGTTTTTAAACCTGCTACTTACAGCAAAACTTTCCCAGAAGATGTTACTAAAGGAACACCTGTTGTTACAGTGACAGCCACAGACAAAGACAGTACCAGTAATGGTCAAATCATGTATACCATTATCAACGGAAATGCAGACGATAAATTTAAAATTGATATGGTAATTAGACAAAATATTATTATTTTTTATTGAGAATAAAAGGGGTGAATTCCCACTAATACTTATTGATTTTAAGCACAGTTTAAGATTTCTTTTTCTGCTTTTATTTAGACGACCGGTGAAATTACTTTCAAAAATACAGTAGATTACGAAGTAAAAACACAATACATCCTCACAATTAAAGCAACTGACAAAGGAGATGAACCAAAGAGTTCTAACCCGGATGCAGTTATTACAATTACGATTACTGACGTGAATGATAACGCTCCGGTGTTTAATCCAATAATGTATGAAAAGTCTGTATCAGAAAGTGAAGAATCTGGATTTGTTGTAGATACAGTGAAAGCTACAGATGCTGATAGTGGATCCAACGGAATGATTATGTACACCATCACAGCTGGTAATGAAGACGACAAATTTGCAATTGACGAGGTACTTCAATTTTTTTAAGTTAGCTATACAATTTATGTAGAAGCACCGTTAAGGCCTAGACTGCGTCTTAGAATTATAAATCTACATACTTGTAACGTGCTTCTAATAATTATAGACAAACGGTGTTGTAACGCTGAAGAATCCGCTAGATTTTGAAAGCAAGACCTATTACGAACTTACTGTTCGTGCTACCGATAAAGGTGCTCCAACCAAGCACTCAAATCCGGATGCAACAGTCAAAATCGCAGTTACCAACGCTAATGACAATGCACCAAAAATAAAGGAAGAACCATACAATCCGGATATTTATGAAAACGTTAACGAAGGCACTGTGGTGACAGCGATCATAGCCACAGACTCTGACAATGACAAGCTGACATATAGCATAACAACTCCCAATGTTCCATTTGTTATTAATGAAGAAAGCGGTGTTATAACGACGAATGGTGTTATTGATCGTGAAGCTACCGCTAAATATACCATTACTGTCACTGTTTCTGACGGGAAACACACAGTAGTGACCGTGGTGATGATAACTATCAGGGATAAAAATGACAATGCTCCTGTATGTGGTAACGTTTCTGAAGACGTTCCAGAGAATCGTGCAGTAGGCGAAATTCTTGCTGCTCTTGAAGCTAAAGATGAAGATGCTGGAATCAATGCCGAATTAATGTATGAGATTGTTTCAGGAAATGAAGATAATAAGTTCGCAATGAATATGGTAAGATTAATCTGCCTTTCATTTAAATATCAAAAGTGTGAATACTAATCTTTCGGCTTGAAACTATAACATGTTACCTTCTGTATACTAGGGAACTGGTGTAGTAACTCTGATTGAGGAATTAGATTTTGAAAACACGACGTCCTATACTTTAACTGTAAAAGTAACTGACAAGGGAACACCATCATTATCCACCACCTGTAAAATGTTTGCTCATGTGAAAGATGTCAATGACAACGACCCGGAAGCACAAGACATCACTGTTTCCATACCTGAGAACAGACCTGCCCCAGGAGGGGAAGTTACTCAAGTCACTGCGTCAGATAACGACTCCGGTGTTAATAAAGAGTTGATGTTTATGATTACCAAAGGAAATACAGAAGATAAATTCGTCATCGATGAGGTAGGCCTGTGATACTTTATGCAACGTTAGCATTATTAGAGGGATTTTTTACATTCTAAGTGTGTTTTTAAATACTTTATATTGTTCATGCTAAGAGGTAACCTGCAAAATTACTACAACAAACATTTATTTTATTCAGAACACTGGGGAAATAACAGTCAAAAATACATTAGATTACGAAACTACAAAGCAATACATACTTACAGTTACTGTTTCGGACAAGGGTCAACCACCACGATCAACATCTGTCCAAGTTACAGTCAATATACTTGATATCAACGATAATGCACCAGTTTTTGTTGAGCAGAGTTACGAACAAATAATACCAGAAACAACTGCCTTAGCAACAATCGTGGTTTCTGTCAGTGCTAACGACGCCGATTCCGGTGACAATAGCTTGTTTAAATACATGATTGTGAGCGGAAACCTTGATGCTACCAGCGATGGTATTCCTGATTTCCGAATTGACGAGGTATGTCATTCAAAAGTTTACCTGTTTTCTCTAAAAACAAATAAATAAAAAGCGTGCTTTAACATAAATTTTTACTTTTAGAATGGCGATATAATTGTTGCCAGTCCCCTGGATGCAAGTACACCAAAATATGTATTGGAAGTGAAAGCAACCGACATTAAAGGACTCCAATCGTCACCAAACACAATTGTAACAATTCATGTCACCAATGTTAATGTGCCGCCAAAATTCACCAATGAGCCATTTGATGAGAAAGTATCGGAAGGTGTCGCTAAAGATACAGCCGTCAAAACAATAACAGCTACTGATCCAGACGGTGATACGCTAACGTTCTCTTTGATTACAACAGGCGTTCCATTTAAAATCAATCCATCAACCGGTGTTTTATCAACAAATGGACCCCTTGATCGTGAAATGAAACCATCCTACACCCTAACTGTCTCAGTTAACGATGGAATGGTTGCTGTTGCTACAACATTTGTCGTCACTGTTACTGATGAAAATGATAACGCTCCAATATTCCCTAGCCTTTCGTACGAGGAAACACTTCCCGAAAATACTTTAACAAATCAAGTTGTAGTTAGTGTGGAGGCTAATGATGCTGACGAAGCACAAAATGGGGAAATTATGTACAGTATTACTGCTGGAAACGAAGAAGGCAAATTTGAAATCGATATGGTAAGTGAACATAAACATAAGAATATACAACTCTCTTTTCAAGATGTCCCTATTTCCAGTTACTTTCTTTTTAATAATTTGCTGATAGCTTACTTGTTATTTTTGTTTAGACAAGTGGTATGATTTATTTAATCAACCCTCTTGATTTCGAAACAACAAAATCTTATTTACTAAAAGTAACAGCGACAGACAAAGGAACACCAGCAAAATATTCCGTCGTCGACGTTAAAATTTATGTAACTGACGTCAATGATAATGATCCTATTTTTGAACCAATTATGTACGCTGCAACTTTCTCAGAATCTGTTGCAGTTGGTACTGAGGTAACTAAAGTCAAAGCTACTGATGCAGACAGCGGTCAAAACGGTGAAATCATGTACGAAATAATATCGGGAGACGCTGCAAAGTTCCATGTCGAAATGGTAAGTGTTTAAAGCATGCAACAAAGATATCAAGACAATTATTTTGCGTATTTATCGAAATAATCGTGTTATTTTAGGAAACCGGAAAAGTCACAGTCAAGGAAAGTCTGGATTTTGAAACTCAAACGTCATATACACTAACAGTTCGTGCAACTGACAAAGGTCAACCGTCAAGACATTCAAATCCAGATGCTATTGTTAAAATCACACTTCAAGACGATAACGATAACTCTCCTGTATTCGTAAAGGAAAGCTACGTTATCAATATCCCAGAGACAACACCTATCGAAACTGTCATTGTGACAGTTGAAGCTACAGATAAGGATTCAGGTTCAAATGGTATGATCATGTACACCATAAAAAGTGGAAATGACGCTGGAGACTTCACTATTGATATGGTAAGAACAATTAACGTTATGACGCATAAAAATCCATACACAGTCAAAAAAATTATCATTCAGTCTAAGAAACATCACTACTACATCATACAATGTTTGGTTTTCTTTCCTAATTTTGTTTTTAAAATTTTTAGACAAGCGGTGAAATTAAAGTTGCAGATAAGCTAGACGTCACCGACATTAACATGTACAATATAATTGTTACTGCTACTGATAAAGGTCAACCAGCTAAATCTACAGATATTTCCGTTAAAATAACTGTTAATGATGTCAACCAATCGCCTGTCATTACACAAGCACCGGCAAAGGATATTTTGGACAACACACCGATTGATGCCGTAGTCCTGAATGTTGTTGCTTCAGATCCTGATATTGGTACTAATGGACAGATCATGTATGCATTGACAGAATCAAGTGACGAGTTTAGAATTGATATGGTAAGTTTATGCAGCTGAATGTGTTGTCGCGACTTGAATGTTTGTTTTAACAAAATCAAAGTTTCTAAATCGACTTACTACTTTAGAATGATGGAAAAATCTACATTAAATCCGCCTTGGCCACTGCAACCACACTCCAATATGTACTCAAAGTTAAAGTCAGCGATAAAGGAAATCCATCATTATCTGATACCGAAAATTTCATCATCAATGTTATTCCATCAAACCACCCTCCATCTATTACACCTCAGAATCCAATTTCTGTACGTGATGATGCAGCCGTGGGTACTACCATCACCACTGTGATAGCCAGTGATTCAGACGAAGGCGATAACGGTGTCATCATGTATGCCATCACCGGTGGAAATAATAATGAAGCCTTTTCCATAGACATGGTATGTATAGTTTGTATGTACACACGTAAAGAATCTGTTAAGAAAGTAATTTTTTTCATGCATATAGACACATATATTCATGCCATGTAAAATTTTACATTTAGAATACTGGAAAGATCACGTTGTCTGCAAAATTGAGTGCTGTTGTCCAAAATGTATATACTCTGATTATCACCGTCACGGATAAAGGAACACCTTCTCTTAGCACGATTGGATCCATCGTAATCAACGTAACACCCGTATCCAAACCAGTGTTCTCAGATATGCCAGTTAAATTATGCGTAAAGGAAAACCTACCAGCTGGAACACACGTTTTTACTGCGCATGCAATTGACAAAGATAACGATCCACTTACTTACTCTCTTGCACCTAATACGGTTCCATTTAGTATCAATCCAAACACAGGAGAAGTCAAAACCACAGCTTCGTTTGATCGTGAAAACATCGATAACTACAGTTTCGAAATTAAAGTATCTGATGGAACATTTGTTGTTTCAACAAGTATCAGTGTGTGCGTTGAAGATGAAAACGATAACGGTCCAACTGTCGTGCAGCCAGAAGTTGGAGTTGTGTGTGAAAATGCAAAACAGGGAAAAGTTGTCATTTCTATAACTGCATTTGATGCTGACCTTAATAGTGCTCTGACCTATAGCCTATCTGGAACTGTATCAAACTTCCCATTTTCAATTGATAGCTCAGGACACATCAAACTGTCTGGTGCCATTGACTTTGAGAAGAAAACAACATACACTTTTGATGTAATCGTTTCTGATGGAAAACATAAAGCTGTCGTACATGCCAAGATCGAAATCTGTAACATCAACGAACATCGACCAGTTTTTAAGCCATGTATGTATAGTGTTACAATCTCTAGTGGCGCATCCGTTACAACACAACTGGTAACAGTAAAAGCTACAGACAAAGATGCTGGACGAGCTGGCATGATAGTGTACAAGATAGTCAGTGGTGACACGAGCTTGTTCGAAGTTAACCCAACCACTGGTAAAGTTTCACTCAAAAAGGTTATAAACACTGAAATTGTCAAAACTTACACCTTGATGGTGAAAGCGAGTGACAAAGGACTACCAGTATTATCATCCAAACTGAATGCAAGAGTAACCATAACAGTTAAGCCAGGTAAGCCTTCGTACATATATTTCTTACTTATATTTTACAATATAGATTCTCTAAAAACCTATTAACTTATTCCGATAGATAGTACTTTCATGTTATGAAGTTTTACTATTTTAAATACCGTTAAGTATTTCGACACACGAAGTCCCGCCATAAGAAATGTCTTGTTCTGCTATAAATGCATTTTTTCTAACGAAATGATCTCTCTTTAGATCCATTATGCACATGTAATCTGAAAACAATAAACTACCCATGCTTGAAGTGGACATTGACAAATATCAAACATAAATTTTCTGGTAAGTTATTATTCCTACTTAGATATATATCCCTAGATTGGCAATTTTGGTTTAAAATTCTGTTTCAAAATTCTATTTAAATTCTGTATTTTTATATATATTTGATTTTACAAATAGGACATTCCATTGTGGTGAAACTACAGAAGGCTATTGCGTACGTCCAAGGTAAAATCAATGCGATCTTGAATATGAAGCAAGGATATATCGCATGCAGCAACAAAATCAAATCGCACGTGACAGAATGCAAGAAGCAATATCCAGTGATGAAATTGCTCAAGGGATTCTGTACTTGCGACAAGCATGTCCTCACTCTCCAAACTTGGATAACGTCTTTGCAAAAAAAGAAGGCGTCCTTAGAAAAAGAAAAGGCTTGGTACGCCAATCCGAAACGATGCGAGTGTCATTGTAAATGCAAATGTGCCCGTGGTCATACGTACTATGGAAATTATAATTCGTGGAATGCAGGGTGCGGATGTCGCAAGGGTGATTATTCTGGCTGCAACTGTAACTGCAACCACTACAAACCTCGACGAACCCGTCCTTCCTATTATTCGTATTATGGTTAAAAAACGAAAATGAAATGAAACACAGTGAAGGAACTTTTTTTTACATTTTTTAAGTAATAATTTAATTGTAAAGGTATCTTTTAAATTCTCATTGGTTAATAATATATGTTATTGTATTGTGCATTCTCTGGTTAGAATGTACCACGCTTCAGCAACTGGGTTGTTTTTTTTAAGTAAAGGAATATTTTTTATTGAAATTTTATTATAATTTTTTTATCTAATAAAGAATTGCATTTCGGTGATTTTTTATTAAATTTCCCCATATATGTTTAATTAGAAACTTAGCTACTTTTTATGTTTTTTTTTAAAAAATGAAAAAATATTTATTTTTTTGACGATAAAAATGTTTTTAGAATCTGCTTTTGTTATCGGTTACGGAATTAAAATATGAAATTTAATTAATTATGTTCGTTTTTTATTTTCTATGCATCGTAAAACCTAATCCCTTAACTATTTGTTATCCCGTGGGGACCCGTCGTTCATATTTTCCGAATCGCTATTTCGTGCATCCTTATCCGCCTGTTAGCACAAAGTAATGAAATTTACTTGGACGAAGGTAATTGCCATGATTATAGGTGCGATTAGAAAGGGCTTCTTCGATTACAAACCTCCGGTTTCAAATTGGCTCACAGATAGCAAGTATTATTAAAGTAAATTAAATAAAAAATAATATAAATTGATACAAATAAATCTAAAAATAGTTGTAAAAGAAAATATTGGTCCCGAATTTCAAGTTCCCTAACCCCTTTTTATTCATTTATTCATTTTAAATTTCATAAGATTTTTAACCAGTGTTTAAAACTTCGGATATGGTGATTGTTTCTATAATGTGCTCTTCCTTACAAAACAGATGCACTAAAGCATTCTCATTTCAGGCCTGCTATTTCTATTATTCTTACTATCAAGATTAGACTACACAAAATTTTGCTAGTAATAAGAATGGAAGAGGCTCGCCAGGGTTAATAATCTTAATAAATCAAAACAATAGAGACAGCCGTCATTTAAATGGAAAAGAGCTGCGATGAAAATGCAATCCAAATCTTTTGCTAAATTTATTTTCTGCAATCCGTCATGTTCTTTTAAAGAAAGTCTCTTAACAAAAAAATTTCGCATTCAGATTTACTTTGACTTGATAAAATCTCATTGCTAATCACTAGAGGAAGGACAAAAACCTGCCTTTCCTTTTAAGGAATTTCATTACAATCGATTCGCGATATAGACTGGTCGAAGTTTCGCCAACCACAGCAAATTAATAAATTGAGTTAGAAATATATGTTAACAGGCTAGGACACGATTTAAACATAAAATTTAGCAAAAAGGTGTGCCAGTAATGGTCAATATATATATAATAATAAAATGAGGAAATATGAATAAGAAATAAAATTTATTTAGAGGAAATTTGCTTTGAAGTGTATAGATATAAAAGGGGAAGTGTATTTTTAATTAAGCTCAACACAATAAAAAACACAACGGAAAACCGTTAAAAATAGAATATATATCAACTCTTAATTTTTAATTTAGTTTTAACAGACGTTTTCGTTGTTGTATATTTCATGCAATATATTATCCGTTCTCTTCCGTAAAATTAGTTTTAGTTTTATCATGCAATATTATAAGAGCACCGTGAAGGAGCGTGGTGATTATAAAAACGATTCCAGCTCATTGTTTTTAGTTACAGTTCATTTCACATTAGTAGAAATATCAACACTACAACATCCTAAGAACTAAGTTTTCATGATGGAAAAATTGATTCTGGTCACGATTTTTGCTGGTTTGATTTGTGGTAAGTCTCAGTGCATTTTTGTATTATCCTGAGATAGTTAGCTTGTTGGGGACATTCCTTATTGCTTTTTTATTGATTTTGTTTGCATAATTGTTTGTTTGTTTGTTTTGTTTGTTTGTTGATCTATTTATTTTTTTGTTTTTGCAGGTATATTTGCAAAACCACCCTACGGTAAGTAAAATAATATTTTTTACAAAAACAAGAAGCAGATATTTTTGATCGATTTGAATAAAACCAAGTCGTGATCAAACTGTTACCATTTTTAGTTGCAAAAATGGATGCTCAATTCGTGAAATATGTTCATATGTATTTCTAAGCCAAGGAGGTCAACGCAATATTGTATTTGTACTTCCACGCAAAATAAAATGTCACTGTTTATCTCACTGCAGCCAAAAATAAAAAAAATTGAGTTCACTTTTCTTTGAAACAATATCCTTTGTTAAGTCAAAATTAACAGGAAAAATGTTAATAAAACATTAGCCAGTCATGTGATTTTTAAAAAAAATCTTTTTTGGTCCTGGTTTATGTCGCGTTACGAAAATTCAGTGCTAACAATAAAACTATTTTCTTCTTTTATCAAAAGTGGTCACGCAAATAATAAATATAGCAACCTGTAGTGAAATACAATTTTATTTATTTGTTAATATTATATATTAATAGAGAGCGGTACAGGTGAATATTTGGATACACTTACCGACCGTGTGCTTAACCTGCTTCAAGATATTCGCAATTACGAAATGGTGGAATCATACCTGAAGCAGCGACAAGAACAGCGACGCGAAAGCATTCCAGCTTATTTCTACCGTTTACACAAACCAGTGGAAAAGAAATGAATTTTGTTTCCTGTTAAAGTTGTGTATTTATAAGAAAATAAAAAAAAAAGTTGACAAAGAATGAGCGTTGTCTTTCATCTTTCTTTTTTTATCTTTTTATCCGTAACAAGATTGTTTTTCTGAAAAAGTCCTAACAAGGCTTATCGCTTTCTTTATTGCAATTGCTGTCCCGCTCTTACCAAGTGAGAGAGAACATTTACCCTTTAAAGCAGTGTGGTACAATTAAAAACTATGCAAGAGCATGAAAAACTCAATGGCGTGAATCCTGCGCAATAAACCAACGTATTATGACCTAGTCAATAAGTTACAATGCCTATGGAAATTAAGATCTTGATTTAATGTCTCCGCAAGGGCAAAGTATGGTTTTTCCTCGAGGGGAAGATTTTGAAAATTAGCACATCTAGATTGCCCGAAAATGCATTAAAATCCAAAAAATTATATGTATGGTATGAACATACAGTATGTCAATATAGGGAAGGAAACAACACTCATATTTTTTATTTTTATTTTTAAAAAAATCATCTTTTAAAAATTATTCGGCGGAAGAATGTTTCCTACGGCACTGTATTGATCCAAAAGCAAATTTTACCTTCTTTAGCCGTTTTCAACTAGGACGGTATTGCACGATACCCTCACAAATTAATGTTACAGAGATTTATATTCATGATAGACTAAAAACTGAACACTTGCAGATTTCGCATCGGTTTTCTCAACTTTTTCAAATAGGAATTCTTTGTTGATAACACGAACTGGCAAGAGCTATATTATTATTTGATATTCACATTTTAAATCGATGCAAATTTAAAGGGGAAGACACGTGTTCGTACGAAGAGCTTAATCAACGGATAATTAGCAAATGCTATAATTTTTTTAATGATTTCCTTGGATTTTTACATGGGCTAACGACTAGCCTACAAAAATCCATGGGGTCGCCCGTCCTTTACATATCGGATTTCGTGTTTCCGACACACCACGTTTTTCCTGGGGACAGGCAGACAGACGACGGCTATTATTAAAGAAAAAATACTCGCTGGTCTGTCTGTGAGCCAACCATTATAATCGCGTCATAGTGATAACCTCCATCTAAGTAAATTTTATTGCTTCGTGTTGACAGCCAGGCAAAGATGCACATAGTAGTAATAGTAATACGACGAGCAAGCCCCTGTGGAATTTTCCTTGAGCGATTGGTTATACAATATTTCCATAGACTGGAAAGTCAATTTAGAAAACACATTAAAATATGTTTTCCTGTTTGGAGACTTCTATAATGTAATATATATTTAATGTATACATACACAAACTTTGAAACAGTAGGCAAGGCGATGATAATATTAATAACAATATCCATCAATTAGAAACATATGGCACGTCTTTTGCTCAGAGTTTCACCTTTGTATAATAATATTGATCAAACAGTTTCAATTTATATTATTAGTTTATTATTATATTTAGTTTAGAGAAGAGTCAGTTATCGCATAGTCACTAACTCACCTAGCTGTCGACCCTTTTTACGCGCTTGTGTGTGCGGCTGTGCGGCTGTACCCTTCATTACTTCACTGTCTGAAGTAGGGATAAAGTACTTTAAAGCTTGCTCATTTTTTTTACACCAATGGTCACCGTACGCCTGCCTGTGACTCGACAGGCGTACGGTACATGCAAGTTCTTGCGTGGGCTAACGACTGGTGGTATGAAATACTTCACGAAAATTAACTTTTAGGAGAACTACTTTTTACCAGAAATAATTTTCGCGAGAATTTTTGAAAGAAATATTTTTCGCGGATGTATCAAGTCTTATTACCTCACGAAAATTGAATTTACAAAAAAATGAAAGCTTCTTTGTTTTTTTTTTAAGCTTTAAAGCGTAGAAGATATGAAATAAGGCGTAGGAGTGTAGGAAATATGAAATAAAGAATACCGAAGTTCAATATGTTTATTATTACTAGGTAAATCAGAGTAAAAAAAATCATAATTCCATAAAGTTCCCGCGCTAGAAAACCGGAATTACTTATACTTAGGTGATCAAACTTAGTGGTGTGAAGTTTTAATAAAAACAAATTCCAGGTAAAAAACAAATTAATTACATATATGCCTAAAATAGGCCGTTTTTTCCAATTTTAGAATAAATTTGAATTTCTCAAGCATAACTGATGATACGGCCTTATATCTTGGTAGACTTATTCATTAAATTGAAAAAAATTGATTTCATATAGGATAAATTAATTTTAAGGACGTCATTAGAATGAAAAATAACGTCATATTTGTACAAAAGTTTTATATTTTAACGATAAAGGTAAACAGATCCGTTTTTTCAGAAATATTGATGTTCATGTCATTAAACTTAGTACATGTTTTAAATATTGCATTTATAGTTGTTCAAGGCAAGAAAAACAATATAATGACGTCATTGGGATCATCAATGACGTCGATAAGACTACTACAGTCTTCTTCTTGCTCCTGCCATTTTTAACAACTCTAGCTGCACATAAGGATATGCAATCACATATTTATAGATTCTACAATATAACAGCTATGGTTTTGTATTTATTTTTACGAAAAAATGTAAATTCTTTAACGGCGAAATAACAATAATAATAATAATAATAATAAAAAAACAACTCCGCAGACCGATATTTCTTTCAAATATGGGCTGTATTTTATCCCTAGGACCTACATATCTCCTTGGCCACACCTTAGTAACCATCTGGTAACGAAAATAAATGTAGGAAATAATTTAAAACTAGTTTTAAAACATTACGATATTAAAGCTATTTTGGAGCTTAGAAGTTTGTATGTGCTTGAAATTCTATGAAATGAGACTTAATGGTTACTGTTCTTGTAATAATGCACGAAAACATGAGAAAATATATTTACTTAGACCGCATATCTCTGAATAGACAGGAGTCTTGAGCTAAACCTTTGAAGTATAAAGATCCAAAGTTGGTGGTTCGTAATCCAATGTTATAACATTTTTTAGAAGCACATTGCTATATGCTGAAACATTTTAAATATAAAATAACTACTAATGTTGGCCAACATCCTACATTATATTTTAAAGGATATGGCGAAGAGCTTGCTGAGAAAAGAAACAAAGGACAAAAAAGCATTACCCTGTGAGTCTAGAGAGTGGGAATTAGGCAGAATTTCCACAACTAAAAAAGATCAGCGGGACCAGCGGGTTAAGAAATGAAATAAAAAAATTATAATATTCGATACCTCATTGTCAGTGTCCATTTGAAATCGCCGTCATCTTCCCCAGTTACGTTTTTATCAGGATTTTTTTCGCCTATTAGCATCCCTAAATTCGACATTGCCTATTAGTGCATTTGATATTTTCCTTAGGTAAAATATTTATTTTCATTGTAAACTGTGTTAGACCAATGGATAAAAACTGTAGTAGCTAATATTGAGACTCCAAATCATCTAATGTTGACGTGAAAAAATAGCAAGCAAGTCCGATTAACCCTTTTGGTCAACGAACGCGCGTGATCCAGAAATATTAATGACATAAATGAGAATACATTTTAATTCAACTAACTATTGAATCTCAGCCATCCATACTTCAAACGTAATAAGAACATTATGTTATTACTTAGTCTGGTGTTGGAGCATTGATTTATTGGCCCAGTTCTGATGAGACATGGTATAAGCATATCACTTTGCTGAGACATTTAGCAAGTGGTGTGAAGGAATTGGAGATGGTACTGAATGTTGGACAGAGTATTCACATGGATAGCAAATACAAAAGTAATAGTCTTTTGCTGTCAGCTATATCCTTCCGAGTATAATCTTCGTGTCCAATATCCTATGTAGGTAATGCAGACTTAACAACTGCTGTGTAACACAATGTCTTAACAACCAAATTATTTAGTGCAAGAGTGTTAGGATTTAACTGGTTATATTTATCAAGAACAGCTTGTGCTACTGAAGACTTTCAATGTTTACGGTTGCAGTATTCTGGTGTTTGTAATATTTTAAAAACAAAAATTTGCCCTGGGTCTTGGGTCCAGATCCCACCCTCTCTGCTTCCTAAATTCTGCAATCCCTAAAAATATATATTGAGACAAGTTGGAAATGCTGGAAAATGTCGCTCTTACAAGTAGTTATATTTCTATACCAGATTCACGCAACTTGAACATGTTAATGTTCAATTGTCAATGTTTACAGCGAACTTAGATCTTGAACTCTCAAAATGTGCTTATGTTGCTGACCAAAAAGCGACTGGTGCAATTTAAACGCTGCCTACCCAACCTACGCGACTAAAAAAGTAGCACAAACATGCTGAAAGCTGAAACTGCTGCGCATTTTATCAACGCATGAAATGTTATACAACAAGTATCGGGTTAATTCGCAAACATTAAAGGGGCTAGGGAACGGCTGTTGGTTTTCGACTTTAGTGACTTCACGAAAGTCGAGCTGATTGCGGCGAAAAACAAACTGGCTATTTTTCCGGCATGTATATAATTTACAGACTCGAACATATAGATATATCTAGAATTTTTATCTTCTCCAGCCTTGGTTATGTTTTCATCCAGAATGAGTCTCGCTGAAATATTTATTTGTAATATACTTTTCGAAAAAAAATATTGAACTAGCGAGCAAAGTGCGCTGGTCTGTTCATTGCGCAAAACGCGATTACCGGATTATGTGCAATATGTGCGCGGGATATACGGAATGTGAGCATTTTAACCGGTTCGTAGCCCTTTTAATGTTTGCAAAAGGAATATTTGTATTCCATATTTTATTCTAATCGATAAATTTAACCTTTGTTTTCTTACAAAAATCATGAGAATGGTTTATTTCAAATTCAATTTTTTGCTTCGATAATAAAAAAATAAACGTTTTGAGGTTTAATCCTTGAAAATTCTAAGGTTAACTTTTTGTGATTCGCGAAAGTTTGTTCGCAAATTCTTTTAAGATGACTCTAGGAATGTTTATGTTTACAAAATGCAAAATTTCGCGAAATCCGTTTTTGTGAAAGCTTCTGTACTTTTGCGGTCCAAAGATTTGCTTATATATTGTAATGTGTTTTATGACACCTCCCAAAACGCTTAAACTATAATATTTCAGAGTTATTGTGATATGAACAACTGAAATAGTGAATATTTTTCTTTCTAGGTGGAGTTAATATTGGACTGAATCTGCGCCGGAGATGTTTAGGGCACATATTTTCACCGTATCTACAAGTGAGGTTACTTTGAGCATGATTTTAACCAAAAGACGGCCGAATTGCGATTTTTGAAGTGAGAATGATATACAGTGTCAAACGCCTTACAAAATCTTGTTTTGACTTTATCAAATGTAGAGAGATATTTGATGCCTTATTTCAATTGACTGGACAAAAAGTTATTTGCAACTTCAGGCTCCATTTTGGAAGGATCGCACTTTATATGCATCTTGCGATTGACCAAAAAAATAAGTATCCGAAAAAGCTAAACTCTAATAGAACACTCCTGTCTTGGAGCGCTCTGCTGCTTCACCTGCGCAGTTTCCCGTGGCGTGTGTCACGCGATTGAGATAACAAGAAGGCTCTCATCATGACAAATGGTTGCTTCAGATTGTTGGTTAATAAAATAATTAACAATCTAGTTAGCTATAACATCCTCCATGTATTTAAAGTATATACAACAAGTTTGAACTGTCTTCATAGAAACCTTTATTTTTTAAACATACGTTGAGTATTTTCGTATTTCGTATTTTTGATGGTTTCGTCCGCGTTGGGAAGTTCATACGATATATGGGGATGTATCTGGATCATGTGTTTCGCCATGTTGTGTAGGTTAGAGGACCTTTTCTGTCCACCTCTGTTGTTTGTCATAAAGGCAGCTAAAATAATAAATAAAAATAAATAAATAAATATGAATAATATCATCAGTATTGCATTTAAAAACTTTGTTGTCATGCAGTTACAACAGCTCAAAGGTTTAACTTAAAGGAAATAGTTTTTGCCGGAGGATTGTTGAATTAAAATTCGCAAAAAATTAATTCACACGATATACAATTTTTTTGACCCGCGAAAAAAGACCCGCGAAATTTAGCTCACTTTAGGTAGGGTATAAATAAGGACACTTACTGGTTGATACAACGCACAAGAGAGCGAGGAGGGTCAGAGAAAAACGCATGTCTTCTTTATCAAAGTCTAGATCTCCTTTACCTTTCTTCTTTGTGAACAAAGTGAAGGCTGTTAGTTATTTTTGCTTCTTTTATTGCCCATCCCCAAAGGCGGATATCTTGAATTATATTAATTGCCATTTTTCATGTATCGTTTTGCCATATTTATTATCTTCCTTCCTATTATTATTCTTATTCTTATTTTTTGTACTTTAATTGACAAGGCGGGCTAGATGATCGAAGAAACATTTTTTTGAAATATAATTGTTGTTAACTATAGCAGATAATTAAAATAATGAATAAACAAACGAATGAACAGACAAATAAATATGCAAAATAGAAAATCTGAATTTTCTGTTACAATCTGGTCGCAGGTGAAAAAGAGTTCTTCTTTTAATTAACCTTTATTAATAAATCTTTAAATTTAGGGGCGTGACGAAAGGAGAGCGAACCTAATATCTTTACGTGGGAAATCAAAATTTATAACACCCATATTTCGTACTAAAATAGTCCCTTTATGTTAACAAATATTGATATCCACGACCAAAAAACGGCCAATTTAATTAATACTCGTGCTGTATATTGTGTATTCAGAATGACTGCCAGCAGCATCATTTTGAGTCCCCTGCAGTGTCAATAATTTTCTAACGGTTCACCCGTGGATTTTCCCATTGGTAAACAACTAATACTTTCAATTATTTGCATTTTCTTAAAGAAAGAAACATTTTAACGCAATTTTTTTTGTTTCTGGTTTTTTCTTTAGGAACCATTGAATTTTATTTGATAATTTTTTTTTAGCTAATGAGCGGGCTTGAAGTGACTTCTAACTTACTTCTGTCTGTTTCAATTCTTTCCTACTGGTATACTCACACTAGTGTAGCTACGTGATGCACAGTAAGCAACCGTTCGTTGTTGAATCTGAACACTGCAAACAGCTATTGGAAGATTCTGACAGTTCTTAGAATATTTATTGTGATATGGTTGAATTTAGCGGAGCGCTGTGCAAAAGAGAGCGAGGGTAATAAATTGTACCTTACTTAGACAATAGCTGCCCTATTAACGATTTCCAAAGAATACATTTGTCATAAAGCGAGCAACGCCTAATAATTTCTGATGTTGCGATAACCATGGCTGGAGGATATTAAGTTGCATTAGAGACATCCGCGTGTCTACGATCATTGTGAGTTAATCTAACATCAAGGTCAACCCATACGTTCTCGCTAGTCAACTACTAAAACTATAAAAAGACATGTTTTCTTTCTGTATCGCTTTTCGACCTTGCTGTTGAATTCAAACTCTATATTAAGGGAATTAAATTTCAGGAAAAAATTTTTGAAAAGATTTTCGCTACATAAACAAGTCCTAATATTTCGCGAGAATTAAATTCCGCAAATTTTGTGAAAAAAAGGAATTTACTCACATTTCTTTCTTTGTGTTTCTACAACTTTGCATTTCATGTATTGTATTTTGTAGCTATAAATTTACATATCTATCAAGCATAGTTGTAGGCAAAACAAAGAGAACAAAATTCTTTATTAAAAAAGAAAAAGATCTAAATCATGCGAATAGTGAATTACTCAAAAATATTCTCGAATACTAATTTTTGAAAAACTGTGATGTTTAATCTTCTTTTAGTGTACAGGTTGGATGTACAACACCACAATAATTATTAGAAAAGGCAAAATCGTGTCTATTAGCGTCACAATCTAGACATGAACAAGTACCAGATCAAAATTCTCTTTGGTGAATTCTGAAATTCCTTTTTAAAAAACATTTAAAGAATTACCAATAACTAAAATGTTCTTCTCTACAACGTTTCTCATTACCTACATTCTTTGCTTTAGAATGTTCTTTAAATTTGGGATATGCCCGCATTAAGTTTCTTATATATGTATATATATTTCTATTGCGAAAGTCATATAGCTACCATTTTTTACGTTGTCATGGGAAACCAAATAGACCATAGTCTTGTGACTATGAATAGACTAAAGTGCTAGCGGCTTCAGAGATCTGAGAACTAAGCTTAGGCAGTAATTACGGTAATTACACAAAAGAACTGGCGACTGGATACATATTAAATATAATTAAACCATTTAAGTTAATCAAGCAGAAGTGACCACATTTAAGGATGCCATTTTTAAACTTTTATAAACCGACTCCTCGTTTAACACATTGTAGACGCGCTGTTGCAAGTATTGTCAACGAAATGTAACTGTTTCAGTAACTGTCATCACCTTATGATATTCAACTGTTAGGTGTTCGTTGCATAGGCTAGGAAGAATCTCTCATACTTATCATGTATCGAGTTACTATGTGGCAAGAGAATATTAATATGTTAAACTAGTTATCATTCACGTTTCACTTAGGAAAAAGTTTTTTCTTTTTTATCATTTTTTAGATTTAATTCTTCCTTTAAAGTCTACTCATAAACGAATGGTGAAAAATCTTAGATATCCAGAAAAAATGCATATAGTCACTCATAAAAGGCTTTAAAAAAATTCCAGACATTTTTACAGCTCTGAGCTGTTTAAAGCAAAGTTCCTTCGATGCTTTTTGGAATAGGAGGTCCTGAACCATAATAAGAAAAGTAAATAACTAAGTCAAAGTGATGAGGACACATTTCAAGCTACACTTTTATTGCTAAATCCCTTCACCGCCATCCCCCTATTCCCACCCTCTCCTCTTTTAACCGTCTCCACTTTATTCAATGACCTGGCCTTTTTTTAAGAAATGTTTCATCTCATCACCTTATTTCTGATTTATCCTATCTTGTCAACTTGCTGTCAAATGTAGAAACGGACGAGAGGAAACTGACAAGTGAAAATCTGTCTTTTGTCAATAAAGAAAGCGGCAATGAAGTAAAATGCTTTGAAAATGATTTCATTAAGCCTTTGTATGAGAAAAAAATACCCGCCTGTACAACAACTTAACTACCTATTGTTTCAGAGCATTTACTTGCATTCATACACAAATACCCACTTAAGTCTAGTATTATTACTAATTATATTGGAACAGGATAGAGAGAAAAAAAGCAGTCGAAAGCGAGAGAAAAAAATTATAGTGTAATCTCAACAAGGTGATTTTGTTTTATGGATGCCAAAGAAGAAGTAATTATGTGGAATGCTTGCATCCTGTTATTGTATTGATTTAAAGTTTCTCATCTGCATGAGGTAGCCCAGGTATGCTGTATGTTAGCAGGAAAATTTAGTACGCGTTTTATTTAGAACACTGTTTTTTAAGAGAGAAAACAAGTATTTGTAAGTAAACATTCGTTTAAGTTTGGGATAATGCTTCTAGATTACAAATCTATGCAAATCTATGCTAAGTCTAGAATGTTCTTAACGCATTTTAAAAATTTCTCCAACTGATGTCTAGCGTTCTTATATATTGCATTGTTTGTTTTCATATTAAAAAAAGGTGCACAGTTTGCTGTGAATATACCTTTAATACCGATAAAATTCGATTTGTTTCAGAGTTGACTTAGAAATCTTGAAATAAAACTACATTACTTTCTTCAGAACTTTGAAACACACGTCCATGTCAACGAAATATATTTTGGTACTAAAGAAAAGTTAAAGACGGGGTTTTCGGACATTTTTGCTTCTATAAAACTTTAAAGAAGTTAAGTGATTTTACTAAAGTTATAAAATTGTTATTAAGCCAGTACAACCTAACACATATTTTAAGCTTTTCTTGTTTTGCAAAATAAAAGTTTGAAGTTAAAGCTATTAAAAGATGGCTACTTGACTTATGGTATTTCTAGTCGACTGAAAAGTGAATGAATGCATTTGGACTACAACGAAGGTAAAGTTACGTATTCACACAAGAGTTCTGTTATCTTGTTGACGATACTTCATTGACAATAAGCTCTCTTCATTGAAAATCCGTGACATTGACTGGTAACCATGCATTTTTAAACAAAATATTTATATTGGGCTTAACTTTCTCTCATCACCGAGACTGGCAAGAGTTACCAGGAAACGAAAGAAGTTTTAGAAATGATTAGTCAGCATATTAAAACTTATTTGTTTTCTCTATGGTCAACAAAGATAGTTCTCATTGATTCGATTCGTTTCAAAAAACCGACAAATTGCATTGATAATAGTTGAGTTGATTTCCGATTTAGTTTTTGTAATTAATTCAGCACAAATGGTCACATTAAATAATTACGGAAATACCTTTTGTAATTTCTAAGTAGACGGGAGTTAGTAATACCGGTTATAGTTAAGGATTTATCTGATCCCAAGTCGACATTTTTTTCTTGGTACAAAGCTGAGATTTTCTACTTAATTCTATCTAAAGTTGACATTTTTAACTTTATCTAAGATTGCCAGTTAAGCAAATATAGTGTTAATTCAATAATATAATTGACGAAAAATTAAACTCTTTACATAGAGAAAATCGAAATTAGATAGAGAGGTTTCTTTAAGCATGCAGCGTTCTCTCAATTACAGATCTATAAATCAGACACTCTTTCGATGTTATGTTGCGTAAAAAGCAACAAAACTACAAGCATTACATTTTTACAAAGCTGTCCAGTAGCTATATCAGCCTATCATGGCAAAAATAAAGAAAGCTTAAACTCATATTTCTAAATTATTTCATTCTTAACCAAAACAATTTTTATGCGTAATTTGATTGCAAACATTGTTACCAGGATAAGATAAAATCAATCCATCATAAATTTGATCATCAGCGTTTTGATGCTTTCTTTTTTCACAAATTACTACCATAATGCACTAGTTTTCGTAGAACTCGATTTCCCGGGTTGAAAAATGCTGCATTTCGCTGGTCGGTCGGTCATTTGTTAAGTATTTCGTGGGTACTTAACTTCGCGAATTCGGTCAAAATCCACGAAAAAGCGCGGAAATTAACGCCCGTAAATATGAGTAGCATTATGGTATTTTCTAGTAGTTAAAAAGCTCACACTCTGTTTTCTTTTTATCTTCGTGGTAAAATCAAGATATGCGTTGTTCGGAAATACAATAGAAAAACACAGTAAGCTGATCCAATAATATCAGACAAATCTTGTAAAATACATGGTATTAAAAAACACAAAACAACATCATTTCTTTTGGATTGGAATGGACATAATTGGATAATACTTACATGCTTAGTGACCAGTTATGTGAATGTTTTCCAGATATTCAAGTGCATGTGTGAGATGAAGAAAGGGGGATGGGTTGCCTAATGAGTTTTCATACAGCACGCATCCGCTATTTCCTACAAGCTAGAGATAAGGAATTTAATTTGACACTAGTTTGTTAAGGCAAGAGAAACCAAGAAATTCGTTTTAAATAGAGAGTTTCGCTTGAAATTATAAATATATAGCTACGTCCCCATATTGAACCTCTCGGCATAAATCGGAAAAAAAAGATACCAACATTTGTTACCGCCAAATATTATTATTTTCTAGTTTTAACGAAGATACTTCAGTCAATCTTTAATTTAAAGGAGAAAACGTTTACGTGTATGCTACGCAACACAAACAGAAATAGTCAGAAACTTTTCATGACTTTGCTTTTGCTAAAATCGTACAAGTTTTATATAGCGAGAAACATGATTAAAACTTTGAGTTCGATTTTGAGACACCAGCCCACCTGAACAAGATATACACAAATTTGATCTTCCCAAATACATATCTACAAGCAACAAATAAGCCACACTCAAGCCTGAAAATTTTTGTTCTGCTCATAACAATCGTGTAGTTAACAACAACTTATCTTCTACTCTATAGGATATTAAATTAATTATTTGATCAAACTCATTAGTTATTATTTGTCCACTCAAACTTAATTGTATGTTGAACGTCCGACGAAAACTAGATATTATCTTGATGTTGATTTTATTTGCCGGTTTAATCTGACATGGCATATGACAGTTCTGATGATGAATTGTGATATATATTTTTTAATTACTCTTCTGCTTCGACGACGAAAACAAACAAACAAAGTGCTTGAAATGCTCCACACGTTGTCCTTGCTTCACATGTGCGCTGGTTAGCACAATGGAATGTTCTCTCTTTAATGGCGGTGACTCTTCTTCATTCAAAGAAAACCCTATTTTAAACCTGAACAAAAACTCCAAAACACTTTTCTGTTTTCTGTGCAATATATATCAGTATTCGTTTTTTGTTTGTTCCAGAACAATAAGTTAGTAAATGTGTGTAACTAATTTTGAAGCATAGATTTGAACTTATGTTAGCTATTGCTTGTTAAAAACGCCCCTTTTTGGCGTGAATGGCGTTTTTTAGAAGTGGGCGTTTGGAAATGTGGAGTTTAACAGAAGCGTTACAGTAGTTGAAAAAAGTGTAAAATCTTTTTCAAACAAGTATTCCTCAGAATGAATAATTTCAGATTAATTTGTCAAGAGGTTTTTTTTATCTCTGAAGAGGAATTTTAATCCCTAATGGTAAGGCGGCTATTGATATCTGAATAGATCAGCTATTTGCTTTTGAGAATTTACTCGATTTCACACAATAAAACATATTGTGCTACCGAGTTGACAATTGTACCAAACTATAAAGACGACATTGGTATGTACAATGTTTAGACTTCTGCTAGATGCATTGTTAATGTCTTTTTTGGAACTTTATCCTGTTAGCAAACTGTTAGCGTAAAAGGAGAACTTTTTTGTATTTAAATTTCTGGAGACAAAAAGCCCATTTTAAAACATTATGCATCGGGTGTTTCGTGTTGACTGACTAAAAGACCAGCTGTCTCGCAGCAGTACTTGACCTGTCTAACATATAAAAAGGAGACATAAATTTATTTGGCCACATATATGTGCTTTGAAAAACAAAAATTTGGTTGTATATCATAACCCATTGTTTGTACATAGGAAATCTCTGAAAATCCGTTAGAGATATTATCGTGATTAACTAATTAACACACTGATATTCTTTTGTCTCGATGTACCAATCCCTTATTACCTTTTTCATTCAAACTGTTATGATAATCTCACTTTTGCTTCTGCTAAATGCAATGTAGACTACCATTGTCACAACAAATCTTCGTCAATTACACATGCACAAAAATCACATTTATATTTTTTTCACCTCACAAATCCTTTTTGTTGTTGCCAGTCGTCAAACTAAAGTAATACGAGATGTTCTGTTCAAAGGAGACTAGGCAATTGTTCAGATGAATTCAATTTTCGTCGAGCTTAAAGTAAGGTTGTTCATTCGAATAATTTATTCAAAATGGCTTCCTGACAACAATAATGTATGTATTCATTTTATTGGACATGTAACGAGTACAAGGTATACACACATATATTTATAAATTCAATTTCATAAATATAAAAAGCGCATGTTTAACATTAAGTAAAGGAGGCGTTAAAAAATTCATATAAAGAAGTTAATCATTTGCTCAGATTATTAATGGTGCTTTTTATTTATTTATTTTAACTTAAACTAAATAATAGTTTAAGATATTCGATATACCTTTATTTACATGTTAGATGTCATTTGTATCTAAATACAGGTAGTAAAGAAGAGTAGCATGTTATCTTCAGCAGCAGAAGTTATGAATCATAGGCCAAGTGTCACTACAGAAAGCATATGTTTATGACTTCCTAACAAATTTCAACCTTCTGTTCAACAGTAATTCGAATGTTAGTAATTCGAACATTTGCTATTTTGAACAGTTTTCTGTTTTGCGTTATTAAACTTTTATGTTTTCTGTACTTAATTTAAGCATTCGTCAATGCTAACTAATATTATGGTCCCCTGTGGATCCAAAAAAGCATTTGTGTACTGCATATACTTGGTTGAACTAATGCATGGCTTCATTGTTCTTCCCAGGGAAACTTATTTCATGGCGTGGTATGCTAACCCTTTTGTTCTACAAGTAAGATTTAGAAGAACAAATCTCCCGAGTAAATAATTTCACTGCTTAAATTAGGAGCTATTAGAAAATACTTTAAGTTAAACCGGATTCCTAGAGACAGACATGACATTGGTATTAAACGCAATTTTTTTCAGCTACAATAAAAGTCCTGTATAATTACCGTTGCAATGCACTCATCTTAACTAAGCTGTGCAAACATTTTATTTTGAATGCAGTTACAATCATTTTAGTGACAGCAGTCAATCTGGAATACAGTAACTTTGTCATAGCTATCACATAAATCTCTTATTCAGTTTATCTAACAATCAATTTAAAATCCTGGATTAATGTTGATAACATATCCTGTCAGAAGTCTCAAGATTGCATTGCCATGTTTTTCCTTAAGGCATTCACATAAAAAATACCTTAGTTTGATCCCTATTGACACACTAAGAACGCCTTCGCAACTATTGCATTGCATTTTACGAAAGAAAAGAAGGCGCTGTTAGGTATAATATAGAGAGAAAAGTGTTCAGAATATGTATAATACAAGTTTTATTTCGTTTAAAATGATTTATTGTTTTATGGTAATAACAATTATAAAGGAAGTAGGTATGGGATGTTGATTTTCGTATTAAATAACCGCTGTGCCTCTACAAACATTTTATCAGCTTAGCAAACACTTCATCAGCATTAAGAGATTATGCATACTTGACCTTAATCCTATTCAAAGATTTATTCCAATACCGGTAGCCAGCGTTTAATGCTAAATTAAGTCACACTACACTTTGACAGCGCAAATGCCATCGTTAAGTCAAAACCCATTGGTTTTTCGTTTCATCCTTGGTGAAACTGTAGCGAACTGTCGCAATAAAGATAGTTCTTTATGGGTTAATATTTGAATCTATATGTGTACTGTGCCTACCGCTTTTAGTAATAATTATGCCATCGCTGCATAGGGCCGGCAGAGTTTGGTCTCCAAATAGCTTGTTTTTTTTCTGTAGCTTTTATTTCGCATTAAATTTCAAGAAAAGCTGTTTTATCAGAGATATTAATGGCGATTGATAGGTGTACATACAGTCAATTTGGCAGCATATGTAATTCTGTCCAATGTTGTGTGCAAATGACATTTTTCAAGTTTCAATGTACAGCTATGGATACCATAGCCACAGCCACGCTACTATTTACGTCAAATAAAATCTGATTTCTATGTCCTTCGAATCAGCTACATTCCTTCGCTGTCCTAATCAACATTAATTAATTTATATTATTCAATATCTTTTATAATAGTATAACAGAACTTCAAGAGACCTTTGAACTTCACTTTTCTTGCAGTGGCAACTCGATAATAAGAGGCTTAAGAAAAAACCACAGGAAGTATTGATATTATAAATATCCCTGATATATATATATATTTTTTTTTTGCATAGAGAATTATTTCATATTGCTAGCATAATTGATTTGCAGATTAAAGCATGGCAATGTCAAGGATAGATAAATTGGTTACAACCAATTACTAGTGTATTTTACAGATTTTACCAGGAGCAGTGCCAGCTTTTAAATTCAGCCTTATCAGCTGGTTAAACACGTGGTAGAAATTTGATGCAAGATTAAAATCAATGTTTCAATTGTATATGTGTGTAGCTTATTTAGCAAAGCAAAGGAGTTTTATACAAAAGAAAATATCGGGATACCAAATATCTTTCTTCCCCTGCGATTTTAATTTTGTGTTATAGAGACATAAAACGAAATAGCAAATGCGATATGTACAACGGGCAGATTTCCGTGGATTTTTCCACAGGCTAACGACTGGTATATATACCATCGTTGAATATGAGGAATTTTTCTCCAATAAAGGTCACAATATTCAGTTTCGGTTTATTACTCATCGTTTTTTCTTTCTTTTTGGTTTCGCTAAATGGTCTTGCCAAAGTTTTATAATACTTTTATTGTAAATTTCATAAAAATTCATTTAAGTTTTATTAATAAAAAATAAGAAAGAAATTTGATTAGAATTGTGAAATATTCAAGCGAAGAGCCTTCTCAAGTATGAAAAGTTTCTGGTAAAGTTATGTAGATATAGACGTTTTATCAGACGAAGTGCTTGGATGTTACCTATTTCTTAGCTACAATGAAAAGCAACATGGTTATGCCAACAAGCAGATTTACCTTAAAATAATTAGGTACTTATTACTTATTACCTGTTACTAACCCGACATTTCATCTGCAATTAAAAAAACAAGCAAATAAATGACTATATTAGAACGCATTTTCCATACTCAAACTAGTATTAGATGCAGGGCTAACTATCGTGTGTGCAGATTTCTAAAAAATTAGAATAATTTTAAAACTAAAGTTAATTTAGTAAAAGGGATTACATTATACCTTTTTTATTTTAAAGTTATCTTTATACAGTCGACGCTCATTATCTCGAACCTCCGTTATCTCGAACTTTCTCTATCTCGAACTTTTTCTTCGGTCCCTTGAGTTCGAACTTTTCATGAAATACGCTCGTTATCTCGAGTTTCTTTTGCAGCTGGTCCGACATTGCAAGTTGGTTTGCGCAAAAGCCCTCAAAGGATATAAACTCCACAAGAAGAAGTAGTTATATTATGGAGTAGCTGTTAAACTTGGAAAATCGAACGAAAACAATTTTTCAGAAATTTTCTTGTTGCTTTCATTTCAAGTTTAAACGTAGATTAAATTAGTTATAGACTTGTTCTGTTTGAAATGAATATTTCCGATTCCTTTTATCATAGCATTTCGGTTGTGTATGTCGCATGTGTATTGGTACTTTTTTTGCATTTCGACTAACTACCATTTTGGCTAACAAAATCGTCGGATAGTGTTTCCTTTATTAAATTTATTTCTTAAGTAGCACTTTTATTGAAAGCTTTTTTTTTCAAAAGTAAATATGCTGGATTGTTACGTTATTGCTGGTCACCAGATCTTCTGAGTTAAACAAGTCAAAAATTATGGAGCAGAGCGAATTTCCTAACAACCACCCAGTAAGTCTTGCCTTTTTCTAAAGTTTCTTTTCCTCCTCCTCAAACTCACCTGCCTTGTAAGATTTGAATTATTTTGATCCTGGGTGTTCTAATGGATTAGTTTCCATTAAAAATCTTCACATTCCTAAAATCATTAACTCTTTAAAGGTAAATTACTAAATGCCTCGGGCGCTTCATTAGAAATCTTTTCCATTTTTTCAAGCGTATAAGTGACTAATTTATTTTCTGCAGACAAAGAGCAATTAAATTAACCTCCTAACTGCGCTTAAATTAAACAATTGTGCTTGTTTTTCAACCACGAAAGAAAAATTTGAATTCTTAGATTTCGAAATTTTTAAAACATTTCGGTAGCTAGTGTCACATGACAGAAGTTGTTACAGATTTTAAAAATATTTTTAGCTGCGAACAGAATTGAAAATATGTTTTGATGCATTCATGGCAACTTTAGTTAATCCAATTTCCAGGTAATTTACTTTTGTTGGACAGATTTTAAACAGTAAAAAACGACTTTACAATTTAATTAAGTTGTCTTTAATAAGCTTTGCAATATAGAATTCCGATCATAAGTGTTTTGGTTTTTTACTTTGAAAGTTTAAGATTAGCAATGCTGACTTGAAAAAGAAAATTGTCTCCACTATTATTTCCGCTGGCGCTTCTTCCTTATTGAATCTTTCCATATGTCTGATTTAGACTCTTGAAACTTATGGCAAGCTGTTTTTAATGCCCTTTCATTTTTTTAGCTCAAGTACTTTCAATTCCGTTCTTCTTTATCTAATGACAAGTATGTTTTGAATGACCCCCTTAGAAAACGTTTGCAACAACAGTATTCGTAGCTCGAACATGCTTGCTATCTATGAACTGAGGACGTTTTAGCAGTAGAAACACTTGCTGCTTTCTTTACTAATTAGAGCTCATCCTTTCTCAGCATGTTCTTATATTCCTCTCATTATCTGTATAGGCTCATTTCTCATTGCATAAATGTTATGGACGTTTACTTAAACTGGGATGATAAAGAACATCCATTAACTTCGCCAAATTTCAGTGCTACCTATAAAAAATATATCCTCAACATTTGAAGCACATGCCTGTTCATGAAAGTAAAATAATTTAAAATGCGTAATCAAGTTGCTTAGTGAGTGTTATGAACTTGTCGTTTTTCCGCTGTGTAACTTTCATGAAAATTAATGGAGGAAAATGTCTAACGTAATGTAAAATGTTTCGTTAATGTTTTTGTTACTATTGTAAGTGTCGTAGTAAAAGTTTTTTTGGGCGCGTAAAGGGCTGACTCCACGCCACATATTTCCCGCAAAAGTTTAAACAGGAACCTTTCTGAGCATGCGCATTGATAATTCCTAATTTTCCTTTCAAATTTTTATCTCTTCCTGCTTTTTCAAGAGTGAGAAGGAAAATTTCAATCGAAAGGAAAAATTTTTATTTATCCAATCACGACAATTTAATAATGGCAAAAACATATCCTAAAGATAGCATCCGCGTTTCATAGAGCGATATATTTACTGCAGAAATTCCGGAGAGTAAAATAACTTGCACAAGACACTGAAAACAAAAAAACAATAGAAAAATAAACCGTGAAATCAATTGCCCTTTTTGTCAAAAAGTTTGTTGCTTATTTCATTCGGGCGGGAAGAAATAATATCAACATGTCAATTTCATGAAAAGCTGGAAAAAAAGTACAATAGAATACAACAGACACATAGTTATAGTATTCACAATACATTCATTTTTTTTCGACGACGATAGATTAGAACAAGGAGAAGAAGTTTTCATTACTGAAGTTCAACTTGGTTTTTGTTCTTACATGCGAATGAAAAAATCGAGTTTTCTCGTGGAATTTATACCATTCGAATTGTTTTCTAGCAGAAACATTTTCTAGTAGAATTTATTTCGCACAAAATATTAGTATGCTGCATTCTTCATTTATATCCGTGACGAAATAACCCTTGAAATAATCCATTTTGGTAATAAGCCTAGATTACAATTTCAATGAGATCACTGAAATTATGTTTTGGTTAGAAAGGAATGATCGTGGCAATTATTGAAATTGAGTCAATTTAAACAAGGCTTTGTTCAAAGACGTTTTCATAAAGTAGATATTTTAAGTATTGCTCTTTTGTTGCAAGGAAGTCAGCTATCTGTAGATGCCTTTGTTGTTTTGCTGAACACAAAGTTGGTGCGTTGAACATTTGTATGTTTCCAAAAATACATGTCTCTAAAACATAGTAAGATATACTTTATAATACTTATTTTATGTTTGACTAAGCAAGATACACAGCGTTTCAGCAAGTGACAGATATTTTTTCCTTCCAGACCACTAACAATTTTTGTGGAATTATGTGATCTGCTATTAAATTTTATTTGTGTTACTTATAGTGTAAGAAAACATCTATGCCGAGGGAAGTGTGTGAAAATGTATGTGGTATTAAAAATATAAAAATATAAGAAATTACTCGAGATTTGGCAAAATAAGTAAGTTCTATAGGCGCCTGGCTGCCGGATTACATTTAAAAGCTAATTTAAGAATTGTATTTTGACCTTAAAAGTTTTTTTTAAAAAGAGATATTTATTTTCATGGTAATGTCTTGTTTAAAATGTGTTGTCTTGGACGAAAGGTCACGTATCGTTTGACATTTATCAAAGTCATGGTTTTCTCCCTTTTTACCTTGCGGGGCTATAAAGAGCGATCGAGGGCTACTGCCTATCTCTGTTTGTGGCATTCAACTATAGTATGACTATAATACACGTTATTCTAGCGGACATTGTATTACAGATCCTGTTAAAGAAGAAGAGGAACTAGCTATCATACTCCTACTGGTTAAGATTGAGCAGTTATAGAATTACGTGTTAAAAAGTTGTTCAACGAGCTGATTGGTAATCTCACTCAGGGAAATATACAAGTTGTTCAACGAGCTGATTGGTAATCTCACTCAGGGAAATATACAAGTTGTTCAACGAGCTGATTGGTAATCTCACTCAGGGAAATATCTTATATATTATTTGCTCTATAAATATTTTATTTCATGTTATACTACCTTTTATTCTATGATTTTAAACATGGGATATGACCAACTTGTCTTTTTAATTTTGTTTTGATTTTTCTTTATTGAAATCCGTCTTTGTCTTCTCTCTGCGTGAATGTTGGTTTGAGTTTTTTGAAACGTAATGCAACTCATTACACGATTAGAAGTGTGATGAAAATTTAAGCTTTTTAAAAATATGGATCTATTTATTGTGGTATGAACCGGAAATTAGGCTATATTTTTATCATCTCCGAATTAAAAAATACGATGAACTATTTTCTTTCGGCAGACGAACAGATAAGTAAGAGAAGGAATAGCTTTAGGATTGTTTTGGTGAGTGATTATTAATAGACATGTATGTGTACAATGCTATATGTATAACCTGCAGACACTGTAATTCCCTGGTTCCTGTCTTTCATCGTAGGCACAATACATTGTGGCTGGCATGGTCATAATAAAGGTGATCGACATAGTATTGTCAGAAGTGAGATATCGAGAAGTCATTAATAATTATACTGGAGTTTTATGATGTTTACAGTTGTCGGGGAATATTCAACGAATTACCTAAATCTTTTTCGCTTGCATACATTTTAATTTAAATAAGTTGTGAACCACTGGTAAAATAACAAGTCTACACATAAGCTATTACTTTTTTGGTAATGTCAAACAACGTATATAAACGTTTCCATTTTTTCTGGACAATTAGGACATTTGTCTTTACAACCGGCAAACTAACAAATAGATTTCATGGACAGTTTTCACAATGTAGAGAGGTAATTAGTCAATTTGCAGCCACGCTTCCAGATTTTACTTAATGGGAACTTCGTCCTTCAGAGTACCACACCCTTTATCATCACCATACCTTTAGGTCCCGAATAAGTGGGACTCTTATCTTTTTTGTGTAAACATACCCGCATCAAACTGTGTGTCGATTGTTGGTAACGTATAAAAAAGCTTAAATAAAAAGTATCGGTAAGCTTGTGCCTAAGGTAAATTTTCATACGTATTCGTCATTGGAATTGGCAAAATGCCCCTACCGAAGATGAAACCTATTACTTCATGCGAAAACAAAGTAACAGAGTAAATAATGGAATTAAAAATACTCCTAGCCTTTCGTGGACTGCATTCACAAAAATATACTTTTTGCGTTGTTTCGTAACCGTGGTTTTTTCTATACCAATGTAGCTGACACAGGGAGGGACAAAGAGAGATATCGTAATTGAAGTCTTTACTTCTCGAATTAAAATTATTGTAAAATAAAAACCTTTATGATAGCATCTGTTTTACGGCGCTCTAATTTAACCGCAAACCTTATCTCACCTGCGAAAGCTGTTTGTTTATTTATATGAACTAGGTCAACGGTTTTAATGTGGTAAATTACTACAACGAGAACAAGTAACAAGGAGACAATAGCAATGGATATTCTTATTATGAAGTTCAATAATCTAACTGTTGCTGTTATATAAAAACTTTAATGTGAAAAAAATAATCTACTATAAGGGCGGGTGATATCATTTCATTATAGCTAATTGTTTTTTGGTTTTGTAGAATAGTAGGATGGAATTGAAAAGGTGATTGACACACGCATGCGCTTTGTTTGCCTTGTAACTAGTTGAGGAACACAAGTGAGAATCATTGCTACTACTTGGTAAAGACATACATAAACAATGTTTATTTTTTGTTTGTGTAAAAATATGGAGGTTGTCCATAGTAACTGTTTGCATAGATTGACGTTTTTGCTAGCTCATTTTTTCTTTATTTACTTAATGTCATAATTTATTTGTTTATTGATTACCGTGGTTATTGCAAAGAGTTATAAAAGTGATTCGTCATGACAACAAGTGCTTTAGCCTTAAAATTTAACTTGATCGCCGCAATTTGTACATCAATACATGCACGTGTAAATGCGCAAATACATTTGATTGTCTTAACTCGTTGATTTCATGTGTCACCTAAGTTGCTGTAATCCTTGATCAGAACTTTCGACAGTAGATTACATCGTAGGCCAAGAGTGGGAGGACGTTGGTAGGATAGCAATAATTCTATTTTTTCGCAATCGAAAGAAGTTTAAGTTGGACCCACATAAATTTGAACTGTGCGATTTCGTAATGGCATCCTTCCTTCAAAATTAAGTCTGTGTTTAACTCCTCAAAGTTAACTAAACAGTGGAGCTAAAGTAGGTCACGTTGGAAACCTTATCAAGTTTCTGCATCAACTAATAGCTTGTATTGGTGTGTAATTTAAATACGTTTGATTATAAAACTTTACAAAGAAAATCTGGAAAATAAATAGTACATACATTAAATGTCAATAAATTTCTTTGACGATAACATCACGTAGTACCAGATGATGTTATACAGAACTTGCTGGAAAAACATAATCGCTCTTATTGCATGAACCAGTATGAAAGAAATGGAATTGAGTTAATTTTTATTTTGGTATACACACGACACAAAATGATGGCGAGAATGCTTCACTGGTTTACGATGAATGGTTAACAGGTTGTGTGTGATAATAAGACATTTTTATATGAAAAATACTGTATTTTTAAACTTCGTCATTTGCTGTGTTTTATATCATTTACAAGGTGGAACTGTCCGGCAAAATAAAGGTATTAACAAACTTAAATTTAAGTGAGTAGAGAAAGTTAAAGTTAACCTTCTCATAATTAACATCTTCTCTTTTTCTCCTTCTGTTTATCTCTTGTTTGTGGCCTGTCGGTTGTTTCTTGTCTCTGGCAGTCATCCTACTTTTTGCTTTTTACTTCAAGTTTCTTGTTACTTCTTGTCGTTCTTACTTCTTCTATTCGTATTCCGGTTTTTTAATTTGTTTTTTTCTCCTTCTTTCTAATTTCTCGTTTTCTGCTTTTAATAAAGGGAAGGAAGATCATGTTAAGATAATCTTCTTCTTCTTTTTTTCTTTTTTCTTTTCCTTTTTCCCATTCCTCATTGTCTCGTCCCTCCCGTTCTCGCCCATTCCTCATTGTCTCGTCCCTCCCGTTCTCGCCCATTCCTCATTGTCTCGTCCCTCCCGTTCTTGCTTTTCTTTTTCCCATTCCTCATTGTCTCGTCCCTCCCGTTCTTGCTTTTAGCTCCCTTCTTAATATGTATAGTTTATTCTTCCATTTTTCTACTTAGTAACTTCTTGCCTTCTTTCTAACTAACTAACTTCTTTCTCTTGCCTTCTCTGTATTTCTTTTTTTTGTATTCTAGTACTCTCTTTTTCTTTTTAGTTTCTTGCCCCTGGTTCTTGTTCCTTGCGACATTGTTCTTCTTGTTTGCTTTCCATATCTCAATTTATAAATTATAAATGTTAGGTAGCCTTTACAAAAGATAATTTAACAAAAGTAAGTCTTCACATCACATAAAATTGTGCCATTTTTCATGGGGTCGAAATGTTCGCTTAATTTGACTGATATAAACCAACATTGAAATGAGTTTAATTTCGTCCGAAATCATGTAAACACTTATAAAGGTTCGCCCAGAAACCGAAATTGATTTTTCATGTCGCCTCTCAAATAAAACATAATGCAAAAGCTACATTACTTAAACACGACGTGAAATATGACGACCTTTTCTAAAATATTCCTGTTTCGTGTCAGTTCAAACATTCAGAACATTGATTGTCATATTTCTTTTGTTGTCAAGTATAATCCCTTAACATTGAATATAAATAAATAAGCTATAAAACCTTGTATCTATGTAGTCGTGTACAGATTATTAAACAACCTGAAAAAATATAACAACCTACAAATCCATGCGATATTTAAAGTTTATTGCTTGTGGAAGGGTATACCATGCTACTGCTTCAGGCAATGTTGACATAATAATAGTTATTCCCTATCTTATAACAGTAGAACAGTCCTTTATAAACACCTATCACAAGAAAAATGATTTGAAAAATTCCATTAATCGAACTGAAGGATAGCTTAATAATTCTTGGGGATAAAAATGTTCAAAACAAGTTTATAATTGTATTACTTTTTTTTAGGATTACTCTTTATAAACATCTAGATATTCCGGTTTTATGCTCTGTATATTTTTTAATGGACCAAATATTTTTTTTTACGAAAAACAGTTAGAAACGTAACGTAACCGTGTTGGTAAGAATGTGAATTTTATATTCAATGCAAATCTCCTGTTATCTACACCCACCAATCCGACAACTCTTTCTTGGGCATCAAACAGAGAATTAGGTGTAAATTTAATTTTTGATATAAATTTGCAGTTATTTATTCCCACCAACCAAAAAATCTTTCTTGCGCGCATCGGAGAAGAGAACTAATTACTAACCTGAAGCGTTATCATATATTTTGTTCTGTGAGGTACAGAAAATATACACAACAATGACCATAACGAAAACATTTAAAATAGACTTCCTAATCCTTTTTACTTTTTTGAATCATACATTGCCTAGCATTAATACTGTTTTAATTTTAGAAAACATGATTTTCGTGCGAGGTTTTCTGTAGGTTATTCCAGATTATGCAACAACGTTGAAAATTCTAGGTTGCTGCTAGTGATTCCGGCACCGGTTAGAAAATGATGTTGCCGTATTCGTTGTTGTCGTTGTTGTCAAGTTAATTTATTTTTTTTATCGTTTGCCATCGTTGTTATTTGTCGTTGTTTTTATTGTCACCTTTCTTTTATGACGTAATGTACGGGCTTTTTTGACGTGATCTGAGTATTGCATGACGAAGGTGGAATATGTGGTTGATTGAAGTAATTCAATTATTATGTTGGTCTTCACAAGGAGCTTAACGGGTAGTCATTATTCGGTATGATAATTGAAGTTTTGTTTCGTCATCACATAAAGAATTCAGCGTTATTGTACAGTGGCACGAGTTTGGCATGTGACGCACTTTTATGATAATTTTGCTTTGTTTTCTTTTCGTACCGGCATTTCAATCTTACATTACGTATTGAATTTTTATATAAAGATGGAAAATAATACATACCAACAACAGATGGTATGTATTATTTATAACAACAATATTTGTTTATTTGTTTATTTGTTTATTTGTTTATTTGTTTATTTGTTTATTTGTTTATTTGTTTATTTGTTTATTTGTTTATTTGTTTATTTGTTTATTTGTTTATTTGTTTATTTGTTTATTTGTTTATTTGTTTATTTGTTTATTTGTTTATTTGTTTATTTGTTTATTTGTTTATTTGTTTATTTGTTTATTTGTTTATTTGTTTATTTGTTTATTTGTTTATTTGTTTATTTGTTTATTTGTTTATTTGTTTATTTGTTTATTTGTTTATTTGTTTATTTGTTTATTTGTTTATTTGTTTATTTGTTTATTTGTTTATTTGTTTATTTGTTTATTTGTTTATTTGTTTATTTGTTTATTTGTTTATTTGTTTATTTGTTTATTTGTTTATTTGTTTATTTGTTTATTTGTTTATTTGTTTATTTGTTTATTTGTTTATTTGTTTATTTGTTTATTTGTTACCTTACCTTTCTGACCCTTACCTTTTAGCGAATGAAGTCACTCCATTTTTGGTCATAGGAAACACCATTTTATGTTATTTTTACGTTCGAAAATTCCTTTTTAATTTAAATTTAAGTCAGTTTACCTGCATTGAAATTGAAAAATAAGTACGCTAACCCATGTGATCCAAATTAGATTAAAACATAGGAAATAGATTAGGAAACACATTTTTTCCATTAATACAAAAAATATTAGTATTTTTCACAGAAATTGTGTTCGTTTTTTTTTAGCACGACAAAGAAATAAAATTTAAAATTCATCTGAGGCTATAAGATTAAAAAGAACTATAGATTTCAATATCTTTGATACAGATTAATTTATCTTAAGGCGTTGAAGATATTTCTGTCATGTCAAGACTTAATCGTGATTGTTGTCTATTTTATTTCAATAAAAAGACATGATCCCATAAAGAAAAAAAATATATATATGTATATATACATACGACAGTTTTTTTTACAAAGAAAAGAACTTATTTGTCTTTTATTATGACTTTGCCGAATAATAGAGGCAATTGAGATTAAAAAAAAAAGATTATTCTGTAATATATACGTTCATTTTGATCATTTTTCTTCTATCAAATAATATTGACCATGGATAAACTTGAGAATTTGGTGGAGAAAAAAAATTATAAAAAGTTGATTTTTATATGGATTTTTATATGAAGAATGTATTATTAAGTCTTGAGATGTTGTGGCATTTGTATTCATATACAGAGATATGTTTCTCACATGTTTGAATATGGCAACTTCATATAAACTATTTTAGTGAAGAAAGCCTTAAAGCAAAAATTCATCTCTTTACTGTTCTAATTTTATTGTTTAGAGAAAGAAAAAATATAAAAAGCAATTATACACTGTAATGGTAGTTATTGGTAAAATATTCAAGAAGAAGAACAAAGTTTTCAATAAAAAAGGTAGCGCTATTTATAATTCTTTTATTTTGCAATGTTTTTGTATTGTTTAAACGCAAAAATTTGAAGCAAATTGACCCAAATGGAAATGCCAAATCCGTCTCATCAATTGGAATTTCTGAAATTCAAACGAGTTAAACAGCTACACGTTAGAAATGTAATGTTTGACATCCACGTCGAACATCCAACTTTCACCATATAAATAAAACACAATCATGCTAATTTCATTTGCGCTGCTTCTTTTTCTTTTCTTCAAATATTGTGCCCTTTATTGACTACTTAAATTCGCTTGCATTCGACGGAACAGTGCTGTTGTGAGTTAACGACACAGAACAATCCGACAGCTGTTTTATGTCTGGCAATACTGTCTACCTAAGATTTCCAGGTTGAAACTGTGAACGTTTTAATTGCAAGTTGAGTGCGCCTTCCAATATGCGTGCAATAAAAACGCACCAGTTGGCGCTTTTAAAATTTTTAGCAGTCTCAAAGGTTAATAGAAAAGCAAAGTTAAACTTCAGATAAAAGGTAATGTCGAAATAAACTTATAGAATGTCTGGATTCAGTGTCGTGACGAAAGAATAGATTTGTTTTAATTCGCGTATTGTTAACAGTACCGATGATTTCGGTGTATTTGACATCTGCAATGTAAAAAGCATATGGTAGTGAATAGTTAGCATAGCTCCACTTATACACGTTGGTCACGCTCGCAAAATACTGATATTTCAGGCTTGAACTATGAATTGGCATCATAATGGGTAGTAAATAATTAGTTTTCTATGTTACTAATATATAGGGAAAAGGTTTTTTTGTATAGTACGAAAAATTAAATAGTAGATATTAATGAAAACAGTTGAAAAAAACAACTATTTCTTTAAAAGGTTAAAAAACAAACTTTCTTCTATTTTTAAAAAAAAATGCTTTTGTGAAGTTTGTTGGTTTTAAAAATTATCAGTAAGCCATGAAATCACTGTTCTGTTCCTGTATTGAGAACGTCAAATATATGTCAAGCAAACAAACATTTTTTTGTTGTTTGTAAGTCTTCCTTCACGTTGAATATTTGTGTAATATATATATGTATTATTTAAAAAAAATGCCGATAGTGAATAATGCCGATATAAAATATTAAACCAAAATACATTAAAAAGGAGAAATATGCAAAGTAAATGCTAATCCAGGCTAAGCCTAATTTATCCAATCAGAACAACTCGAATTACGAAACATTTAAATCAAGTTGTTGGGTACACTTAAGAACAACATTTATCGTTTAATTACTTAAAATATTTCTGAAGTTAGTGTAACCAGAGATGGTCATTTTTATTGATTGTATCCCATAGCAACGTATGAACGTCATGTTAATAGAGAACCGAATAAAAGACGAAAATAAAAGTTTTGATAAAAGATAAAAAATATGTTTGTATTGCGTGGGATATTACTACCTTAGTTATTTTATTACTTTCTTAATTAGTATACCTTGTCTTTGTTATTCAAACGTGGAAGTAATAGGATGGCATATGCTGTTTAAAAGTAAGGAAGAGAATTGGATTTTTGAATTTCCTTTTCTTTCTTTCATTGTCATGAGGATGGAAAAGTAAATAATAAAAAAATAATAAAAAAAGAAAATCAAAAAATTAATAAATTAATGAATCAGTTAGTTAATTAACATAATGACCTTTTCAAATATTGCAAAAAAAATTACGGCAAAAAACAAACAATTTTACTTCACAGGTCTTGTATAAAAAACAGTATTTTATTTACTGATGCAATGTACCTTGAAAAATATTATTTAGTAATAACAATAATAATTACTATAAGGACCCGCTGATAAAAATGCTTTTTGTTGTCGTGTCAGGTAAAAGGACGTATAGGTTGTAAATAAAGTCTGGTTTTGTCCACCTTTTAGAAGAAAAATTGACTGGGTAGCAAATAAAAAGAAAGTTACCTAACTAAATAAAAGCATTATTAAAAAGGTCATAGCGCATGTACCGTTTTTCATTCCGGCTACCAACGAAGTTATTGTGGCGAATCCTGCTTCAAAAGAATTATTTTGCGCAAACTTTTAAATCTGATTTTGATGAAAGATACAAAAGCTTAATTTCGAGCGGATTGTAAGTTCGTAAAAGTCATAATGCCTACCTAGAGCTAGCTTTTGCTGTGGTTGCTCCTCAAAAGTCAGCTTTTTTTAGATATAGGATTCGGCATATATATAAAATTTTAACTAAATATTCAATTGCGGAGATAATATTTTTAACGTTATTTCTTTAGACAGAAAGTTTTTTTAAAAAGTGCTCCTCCAATTTCCATGTTATGGACGACCAAAACTCGCATTTAGTGGATATTTCATATTCTAACATTTATACAGGGGTAGAATAACTCTAGTATACCATTATTATGTTTTCAACCTTAGCTAACAACAATTGGGTGATACAACAATTACTAAAAAAAATGTTTACTAAATAAAGAGTTTAAGCTGTAGCCACCACCAGAAATCCCTTTTAGTGAGCGCCCATTTTAGCAAAAGAAAATTCCATTTAAAGGCCCTTAAAAAGTCATACAGCAGAAAGTTAAATAGTGCAAGAATCGGTGTCAATTGAACCCCCTCCCCCCTTCTCACCTCAAGACGGCAAGTTTAATAAGTCGCAAATTTATGAAGAGCTAGGGCGCTAATAAGTCGCAAATTTATGAAGAGCTAGGGCGCTAAGTCTGGCAAATAAGTGGTGGCTCAACACAAAGAGCACTTTTTTTTTTTTCAGTAACAACGGAGATGTTAAAAGACGTTTAAAAATCCATCATCAACACAGAACGGCATGTAAATGTTTAGTGTTTTAAGTTTATAAGAGGTTTAAGTCTACAACATTTGCATGTCGTGCGTGTTTCAAGTAGAGATTTAAATCTTTATCTATATCATCATGATACTTCCCACACTTGACTTTTACTGCTTGAAGATGATAATACAGTGTTTTGAACAGATGTGACATTCCAGTCCTATTTTCATGATGGAGGAGATTCGATTATCAGTAACATTAATAAGTCCCTAACTACCTGGTGATTGATGAAATTCAGTGTCTGTCCAATTAAGCCAGAAAACGTCTTAAATAAAAATTGAAAATTCTAGCGGCCTGATTTGGAGAGATTTGTAAACCGCACCTTAGATTAATCGAGATCAAAAATGTAACCGTGTAAATATTGTTAGTGGTTTTTGTTATCCGCTAGCCATGGTGGTGAAAGTGATAGTTAGTTCAGCGATGGTAAAACAGACAATCTGACGTTAAGCTGTCTGTGCTTCAGCCATTTGCTAAATCCGTGTTAAGAAGATCTTGCCTATAAGTTGATGGTTAAATGTATTAGAAAATATAAGAATAACTGTTTGTTTCACGTTGCTGCGAAAAGATTTTCTTAGACAATGGTCTTAATAGCATACAACTTGGAAAACAGATTAAATCCCGAAATAGTTTATTTATTTATTTATTTTTAAGTCTCGACTTACATAAAGTTGCAAAATACCACTTGTGAAAAAGTGGTGCGATACAACTTCAAGTTCAATCTGTATAAATTTTTCCGGAATAACTTGACGAGTTTTTAGCTTAAACATTTCCAATCTCTTTCCACAATGACATCAATTTGAATGGATATTTGATCTCGTCTTATTCGAAAGCGGTTAAGATATCTCTCCACACACCGTTATGAAGCCAACAGCATCATGTGTAGTTTTCTAGATGGTTTAATGTTTAAGAAACGTATCTAGCATTGTTATTAGCATGAAAGTTCCTGCTTTCCTAAATAAAGAAAATGGCGCGCTACTTATTCCTTATCTTCTAAATATATTTCTCAAGTAAAAAAATAACAGTCGAACAGAAGATAATTTTAGAGTAAAAGTTTTTTCAGGTTATTTGCTCTTCCTTTTTGACGAGCAAAAGCGGGGGAAAAACTGCGAAAAAAACACAAGAAGAAAACCTTGTTTTGAGCAGCCTTTCAAACTCCATCGAATAGAAAAACAGGAAAACACATCACCAAAAAATTTCTTTTGACTTGAATTCTGACAGTACAAGTTATGCCACAGGTAATTAACAAAAATTACCTCAACTGCATAAATAAGGTTTATCAAGTATTTTAATGACGTAAAACTCAAGTGACAAAACTTGGAACAACTGAATTTGTCTCGTGCCAGCAATAGTATCATGTTACATCTGGCACAAACATCTTTTTAAAGATTGCAGCAAAGTGGCTCTGTAACATGAAACTGAAGCTCTTTTTATCCCTAATAAAATATAGGACAAGCCCTTTTTAATAGTGGAAATATTTAAATTAGATTTGTTACCAGTGTATCGGGTTAAATTGCCACTTAAAGGAAGTACATAACATGGTAAAAAAAGACAATTGTTTACCTTTGAAACAGCTTTATTATCTAGCAAAGCTGCACTTTCCTACTCGGTATTGGATTTTTTTCTTTCATCTTGTTAACCATTTCATTACAGCCACTCACGGGGCGGGAGGTCTTGGTTACCATTTTGAAAAAGCTATATCACAAAATTTAGTGAATTTTGTATATTTTAGAGCGCTCTGTTTATTCTATTCCGCGAGGCGACGTAGCGAAACTTGTGTATTCCTTTTATGAAATAATAGCATTCCGGGAAAGAAAGAATTTAGGGAAACAAGTATTCTCTATCACGAAAATGTGCTTTTGCGCATAGCTGGAAACGAATGAGAAGTTTAAAAGAGTTGAAACGGTAGTATTTGTTGTGTATTTTTTGTGCAATTTTAATATCTCTCCACTCAAGCTATGACGTCAATATATTTTATTGATTTTACATAAAAACAAAACAAACAAACGATTATCATTAGTCTGGTTAAGAATGTGAAAGAATTGGAAACATGGTAGCATTCTAGTAACGGTAGCACTTTTCAATGAAGGTCAATAATTGCCAATTTCAAAAAAAAAAATTGTTTTAACTTTGCGATATGAATCTTCATGAATATTGTTCTAATCAATCCTTAACAATAGCTGCTTAAATTATATTTCCTGGGCAAAAACAACTCTTTTCAAAACAAGAAGCATCCCGTTCTTATTTCTGTATGTATTAATAACCAAACGTCTCTATGTGCTTGAAATGATATCAGACGAACTCCCCACAAAACAAACAGTTGCATATTTGATGAAAAAGAAAATAGAAATTCTTTTAACGTAAATAACGGTTTGCGGCCAAGTATGTTTTGATTTCGTATTCGCAATGTCGGGTCATCTTTGGCACTTGGTGAAGTGAGACGCTTCATCTTGAGTGCTAATAACATATGTTTAAAAGACGGACCTCTACTGACGTTCTTTTGATCGCTGTTGACAAGTCGTTGTAAAACACCCAATAGAAATAAGTTAAGTTTATTTGAGAATTCCCGTGGAATTTAATGACGGGCGAACTCGCGCAATTTTTCACAGACGAACGCGCGCAATTTATCACGGACAAACGACTAGTCTCTTATATTAATACCTGTCTTTTTTCCCGGCGTAAAATGGTTATACTGCAGCTTTATTTCGGATAAATATAAACAAAATATTTTTATGCATTAATAGACCACAATAAATAGCTTAAGTTAAGAGCATCCAGACGCTTTGATGAAAAAAACTCGGCATTTTCATAAGAACGAGCAAAAACTCTTTTGCTACTGATTAAATTGCAGAACAGCGAGCTGCATTTTCGTCTTGCAATATATGATGCCTCTAATAAAAGTCGTCTCTGCATGCTAATCGAGAATACATTTGTGTGAGTAATTTTTTTTATTTAGCTAAAGATATTAAAGGACATACTCTGGTCATACTATGACAGCAGCCGTTAGTTTTTTTCCAGTAGTCTACCTTCTGTAAAGTGATATGCCAAACATCGTTATTACTCTTTTACAAATGGTAGACTAACTGTGAGTAGACATGTCATAGCATTTATAACGCGTAGACGTATTACGTATTACGAAAAAATGTTCCTTACGTAAAGAATAAACACCCAATATGTCGCAATGAATTTGATTCATTATTTACCCATAATCCCCCTCATTTACCACCCAGTTGAGATAATCAAACTTTCCAACATGTGCTATACGTCTGAATATCTATCAAGTTGTTGTTGCATACCTAATGCTATCCACTTTCAAAATGTGGACACACATGCGTAAATAAAACAAAAAGGTTTAACTAAGTATTTATGCTTCTTTAAAAGGGCACAATTTTGGCGTCATTATATATAGGACGTCTATTGTTTTTATTTTTCTGCGGACAACAAGAAAAAGTACACAGATTCTGTGTTTGTCACAAATAGCGTATTTGCTTATCAACAGAATCTAATTCTTTCGGCAAGGGTACTTAAATAAATATGTATCTAAACAATGCGTATTTATTATAAGAAACAACATCGAAAAGAGCAAATGATACTAAATGAATATTTCTGAACAAAAAATATTTGAAAATAGACTTCTTCGAAACTCTATACTATAGAAGGCTAAAAATTTGGTGTGGAAAAAGAAAGTTTTTACATGTGAGAGGGATTTCATGTGGTAAGCCTGTTTGTTTGTTTGTTTGTTTGACTTTTAATAATTCATTGCTCTCTCGCTCTCTCTCTCTCTTCGTGATGTTAAAAGTTTAAGTGTGTTCTGCTCTCAACTTAATACTTTCTGACGCGTGTATGGTTTCAAGTAATGTCTTTGCAAACAACACCATGCAAGAACCAAAATAATTTCCACACATTTTGCAAAATGTTCCAGCTTGCTGTGCTGTACAGTGTACTTTCTAACAAATCTTTTCAATCCTTTTAACAGCTCCAGTCGCCTTTGATGTTGTCGGAGGCTAACGTCCTTATTGCATCGCTGTTTTAACCGAAAAAAATATTGAAATATGTTCTTTTCTTTTAACATGTCATTGCAAAAATCGGTGTTGTAATAAGAACTCTGTCTTCCTTAACTACTGTATCTAAAACTGTCTAGTATGTCTTTTTTGTTTGTTTTTATTTTTCTGGTTTTAAAGACATTTCCTATTAGGCATTTTTCAAGTGTTACATTTGCAGTCTGTCATTGAACAGTGTTAATTATCTTCATGACAGTTTTATGTCACTTGAAAGTGATCTTTAAACAAACAGGCTTTTAGACTTAAACCTTCGTATTTTAGAGGGTCTAATATTCAAAGGTTGTTTTTTATTAGTGTTTGTGCTGGAAAAAAATTTACACTTAGAAAACATTAGCTATATATAAATTGATCATGATGGGTTTCCTGTATAACCTATGGCGTAGCTATGGCGCCAATACTAAGAAAGTTTTAGTTATTTTTGACTTTTCGTTCAAAAGTCTCTTGGTTTTTGGACGGCAATGGAAAACTTCAAATAGCGTGTGTTTTGACATAATGTGGTGTAGATGTTTATTAAAAACATTTCTCTATTATTTCCTGTGAATGTTTATGGTGTGTTGTCCTTTTATAAACATAAAAACATTATTGCTTATTGCATGCGGCTTTTTGTGTTAATATGGTTTTATTTTTGAACAAAACTTTCCCAAAATATACATATAGTTACAGATCAGGGAGACGGCAACTAGATAAATCATTCTAACTTTTTTTGTATGTTTTTTCTTCTGACCGACTAGTGGCTTTTTGGTACAGCGTCCATATACAGTGCGGAAGGTCTTAGGTTCAAACCCCGGCCGAGATAGTGTGAATCAATTCTTTTTTCTTAATGTTCAGCTTAAGAATAGGATTGGTATCTTAGGCGGTTGTCTAGTTGAGTGATTGCTGTGCTTGCGCCGCTTCCTTAACTCAAATGGAATCTTTACATACACTATGCCCCCTTCGCAGGACCCTCATTGATTGTCGTACAATTAGAAACGGAAGAGGCCATCCTATGTAAATAAAAATAGGAATAAAAATAATAATTTTATAGGCTACTTTGCCATATGCTGTTAATTTTAACGTATATGACTTAAAGTAGAATTATATGCAACTAGGTTTTTTAACTCTGTGTACGTTCTCATTTCATTTCACTTTGTGTTCATTTTCATTTAATTTTACTTAAAAGGGGGCGTGACAATAAGACAAATGACTACCAAGTAAATATAAAATTAAGACAAAACGTCTCAGGTTGCGCGATCAATATCATATTAAAAGAAGTATATTATCAAGGATGAAAATAAAAAAAATTATACCTATTTAATTTTTTTTTCCTTTGAAATCGAAAGAAAGAATAAATGTTGAGTAAATTTTATAGTTTACATAGTCAGTCAAGTTTATTTGCACTGTATTCAATTCGTATTTACAATAAATTCATTTCCAAACTAAGAAATATCATACGAAAACGCATTTGATTGATTTTGACTTAGGCCAGATGCTGCCAATCTACAATTTATAATAAACTGATCTGCATATATATTTTTAAAAAACAAACCATATTTTGTTAAAAATGACTTCGATTAAACAAACAACCCGAGGTCGGCAAACTACAATCAATCAAATCCAGAGAGCTTTTTTGTCATTGTTTGCAAAACTTACATTCGCAACTACAAAAAAATAATTCTGAGTCAATATTTAAGTAACAGAAGGCCGATTGAACGAAAGTTACAAATAAAAATCCGTTTCGGGTTTTATCTCATCTCAATTTTTGATAAACGTGCGTACAAATAATATCAGTTAAACATGTTAAAAACGATTCAACTTCAGATTTAAAAAATGTTTTAGCTTCAATAACATTTTTCAAGGAATTTTCAAAAATAAACAATATAATTCCTACGGGCCTGCTCAGCAGATTTGGTGGGTAGTAGGCCTATCAAAAATCTTCTATAAAGAATCATAGAAGAGAAACAACAGTAAGCTACAATGTGTAGCTTACTGTTCACCCATAAGCTGCAACAATCTTCCCTGTCGCTTGTTTTGTGCACTACACGTGGCTTTTCATTGTTGTTTGTTTTTCTTTAATGTCCTCTTGTTTTCGTTCAGCCTCGTTCTGGCTTAATCTCTCAGCAAATTCAAGTTTGTTGGACGCTTCCATGTGGTTTATCAAATTATTTCTATGCGCCTAACTTAAAGTTAACATTAAAATGAATACGGTATTTGAGAGAGATTCTGTGGGAGATGACGAGGAAGCACTATATGAGAAAATAAGAAAATTAACATCGGGAAACTTAAAAAATCTGCTGGGCTGCATTCAAGCCTTGCTTATTTTCTTTGTCTCGCTTATTAGTTGGTGCTCGTAAAAAGACGTGCATCCGCTCATTCCCGTTATGCTTTCTTTCACACAATACGGTAAAGTTCATACAATATCTGATATAACATGTAATTGCACACGCTTTTGTTTTATAAACAACGTTCTATAATTAACATTAAGCTCAAGCAGTTCCAACAAGATCTTTAAACGCAGTAAAACCCTTTTCACAGGACTACCATAGATAACCAATAGGAACTAAAGAGGCTATCCTGGTTAAGTAATGGTTGAAACACATAAAAAATAAGAAATCCTTTACAAATGAAACAACTAATAAGCAGCCTGAAGTGTGCAAACAAATATAGCAAAAAGGGCTCAAAACTGGGATTATAAAAACAACAATAGTGATTGATATTTTAAGTTTGACTTCGATTGGAACACTAACAAACTGAGCAAGCAAGCAAGTGAATTTTCTTTGTTTTCTTGAAGCCCATGATCGACAAGCAACAAGTAAGCAACATTTAACTTAAGTCAACATCGCCTCCAAGGGCTTGCTTTTTTATTTTGGAACGTGTTGCGATGAGGCTGATGAGGAAATTTATAGCTTAGGCTTAAATTTTAAATATATTTTACGCTCATGATCCTTCTGAAAGAAATGCATTTGTCTATGTAGCTAACACCCGGATGCTCAAATATATTAGATGATCAAAATCATAAAGCGGTTTTATGTCCTACAAGTTTTCACTCAAGCTTAATGAAAGAAATTCTATGGGGAGTTGGTAGTTGTGAATATCGCCTGTTCTATCTATCCATGTCCAGTGATTCGCACGTGGATAATAAAAATTTGATTTAAGATACAATGTAATTGCTTAGGTACTTGTAATCTCACACGTGGCTATATATTTCCTGTGAAATAAATGCCCGACTCAATTTAATAGCATTTAAACATTTGAGTGAATAAATGAAAAAACAGATGCTGTGAATCAATTGACCGATAGAAAAATATCGCTGTTTAGTCCTTATTACCACTACGTTACGTAAAATTATTATTTTACATCGAATCATTTAACTGTCCTTTTGTTGTTTTCTGTGAGATGCTTTTTTATTCTTGTGCTTGTTCCAAGGTTTTCATTTGAACGAATTGAGTTTAACATACGACAACTTTTCATAGTTTCTGCATAAAAAGATAAATTTATCTTGATTCTACTGTTCATTTGTTCGATTTTTCAGTTCAAAAGTTGTCCTAAAATTGTAAATGATTAAAAGAGTCATTAAATTTCAAACCGTAAAACGGTACGGTTAAGAAGCTGTTACAAAAAATTAGGATGGCATTTTGCTACCTCCACCGCCCTAATTAGTTTTTATGACGTCACAATTTCTTTTTTTTAAAGATTTATCTCTGCAGACTGAAGTATACCTGGTTTTCTGTCTCACTCTATTTATTATACTTTGAAAGTGAGTTTCAACAGTGGTTGAAATTTTTAAAAATAATGTTGATATACATTGGATTACTGATTTAAAAGTCATTCAAAATATTTATGGCAAACTGTACCTAAATTCTTAAGTTTTTAACTTTAGAATGGCAAGGATAAATTATTTCGGATTGCGTTGCAAATTAAGGGTTTTAAGGCAAATGTATGAATAGACCAGTTGATAGAAAGCTCTCATTGAACTTAGTTCAGTGGATCAGTTTCGTCATTCGGGACAACAAAAAAACCGATCATCCCTTGATATTACAAAAATTAGAATGACTCCTTATTTGTCCTCCGGTGTAGATGATAAATAGTGGATGTAATATAAAATTTTATTAAATTCTACTAGCAGGTGAAAACTTGCTATGTGGAAAATTAGGCTCGTCCCGATGAAGCTTTTACATGCTAAATTACAGTCTCGATATTTATGCTAACATGCTCGCGTGGTGCCATATTGGTTATATAAGACTTTGCTTTTTTTTTTTTTAAGTTTTCCATCTTCTCACTCCTCCACTCCTACTAGGTTATTCACAGTTCAGTCACATTTTCTAGTGATTTCTTTAGTCGTTTTAGAACGTTATGTTTCTTTCATTTTCTCTTTTTTGTATTTTTTTACGAGAGTTACTTGCAATTATTCTGACAAGGTCTTTGCATTGAGCAAATAAACAACCAGACGGAGGGTGTCAATTAGTTAGCCTGTAATTAACCAATTAAGGCAGCTATAGTTTTAACAATATAATTTCATTCTAATTGAAAATATGTTCAGCTCTGATTTCTCACAGGGAATTAAGAAGAAATCTACATCAAAGTGTTGAGCGAAAAAACGTTAGAAGAGAAAACGTTTTTTTTTTTACTGAAAAAGGTTTGGTGTTTCCATATTGCATGAGCTTTTTATGAGATACATTGGTTTGTTTGTGTGGATGTCTATTCGGTAAGCCAATATTTGTTTATGTTTAAAACATTGACCTAACGTCGTTTTTACTGCTTGCAAAATTTGGCGGGAAACTTTTGTTAAGCTCTCGGAAATATAACTTCACCTCGCTTACGCCAGAAACATATGGAATGAACAGAAAATTGTTTGTTTACTATTTTTACTTGTTTGTTTTAACCCACGTTATTTTTCTTAAAATTTTCTCATCGTAAATAGCGCATGTAATGTTTCCATGTACAGAAATGCACGAAATCTACGTCAATATTGACTTTTTTTATTCGCCTCGAATTTCACCCTGGAATGAATATTGACAAAACAGAAAGTTTGTTCAAGACATATCGTTATATATTAAATCTTAAGACGATTAGAGCACAGCACGTTTGTTTGCATCTACGCGCGTTATGTCTGATACGAAGTTAAATATACACATGCTAAAATAGGTTTGTTGCCAACATCAGCTCGAACGGTAGACTCTCTTCATCTCTACCCTTCAAAGAAAGTTCAAGAAAGTATAGTATTTAGGGGTTGAAAAAGGGCCTAAAATATTCGCTCGAGGTTTGAGCTAAAGATATATGAGCTTTGATCACCTTTTTACACTTTAAAATTCATATACGTTTCCATTGAAATACAAGTCAAAGATTTTATGGGGAAAAAAATCTTTTTAATTCTTATAAAGGATGATTGTGTACCCCATGTGAACTAGGTTTTTATCTATTCTTAGTGGTTAGCGGTTGTTAAGTTGCAGTTCCTATATTCTTGTAAAGGCACATAAACTCATAAACATAAAAATTCAATTTTGTATTCCTTTGATTTCAATTTTTTTAAATTTTACTAATGAATAATACGCAAATTTTTATTCTATTTTATTGGTCTGAATGACGTCATCCAGTATTTATTGATTGATTTAGCAATTTTTTAGGTGTGAAAGTAATTATACTTACTACAATAAAACGCGTCGGTAGAAGGCGTTCGAATGCAAATATCAATCAAAATCACGCTTCTTTTGTTTTAATAAAGGTCTGAATACACTAGAGAGTACCTCAATAGTTGCTCTGTCTTTCAAAAATGGGCTGCACGTGTGTATGCAACCAAAGTACAATCCGAGTTTTTTTTAAACTATAGAAGCTATACAAATATTGTTTTAGTAAATCCAAAAAGCAAATTCAAAAAAGATACGAAAATCATCAAAATAACTTTTCACTGAAAAAAACAAATCTAAAATTTTGTCTTTAAAATTTTTTGTAATGTTTCTTATTTTCAATGTAAACCGTGCCAAATGTGCTCCGCTCTAAAATGTTACTAAATGCACGGTCACTTGTGCAATAGCCCATTTACAATCAATGCGCCATTTATAATCAACGCGCCAGTTATGTGACTGAATTAATGCAAAAACATCAATGCAGATTTTTAACTGTCCTGACAAAGGTGCTGCGCTTCAGAATAATTAACGCTTCGCTTTTTAAGAAAAAGAAAAACAGATGTATGTAACAGTTTTGTTTTAATTGAGCACACGTGTTGTAACTTACAGAGAATATATAACAACTATATAATACACGTTTAATACAAAAAGAAAACCTGTGTATATAAAGACAAGATTATATGTACTTTTATTGTTTCTCTACAATTCTTTTTCTTTTTTTTCTTTATTTTGAAGACTTAAAAATAACAAGAAAAGTATATGTCATGTGCAAAATATTTCACCTTAAAATTTGATGTTGCTAAGGTTTTTTTGTTCTTTTTTTTGTGTGTGTTTTTATTTCGAATTCATTATTTTTTTATGAGCAGAATGATAAAGGGAAACGAGGAATTCAAATGTTAAATACATTCTCGAAAGTTGAATCGAGTCGATTTATATTCATCTGACCACTGACATATTTAGGAAACGGTTCAACACAATTGTCGGTGTCGTGGAAAATAAGCTCGTTTTTGATTGCATATGTAAAAAAAAGAAAAATTAAAGAGGGAAAAGTGTGAAAATGAAACACGGTGTGTGAAAACATAAAATCGTATAAATGATTTGCGTCTACTTGAGAGAACAAAAATGTGAGTAAAATTATTTATTTTCTTGTTATTAAATTTGCATAAAATCCAGAATCTATTTTACAAACATTCTTTTTTTTTAATAAAAGAGTTTTATATTTGTTTTAAATAATATGCACACTATGTGTCAAGTTTCTGCAAACAACTTTTGTTCTCTTCGTAACAGAGCGTAAGGATTGTGCTTAACTTTCTAAATCATTCAGTATCCTTTGTGTAAAGAAACTTAATTTCGTGGTATATCGCTTTTATAAAAACTTATCTATTAAAAATTCTGCTTCTCCTAATGCCCCAAGTGAAATATAAATTTACAAGGTGACCTATATTCTATTCATGTTGATTTGTACGAAAAATCATGCCTTTTGTTGAAAAAAAAACAAATAAAAAATTGGTCTTCCCTTCCATTATTATAATTCATAAATTTTAATTCTTTTTATTTCTTGCAAGATTAGCCATAGTATTTTAAATTCTGTTGTTGTTTTTTTATATATTTAAGCTCAAAATGATATTTCCTTGATAGATTCGGCGTTATTTATGGCTAAATTAGAAATGGAAATGTCACTAAAATCTAAATAAATAGGTTGATAAAAATATTTAAAACTCTTTTCTTCGTAAAGCCCAAGTGAGGAAACAGCAATAAAAATTGACACTTTTATGTTCGTTAATAACTCCTCGAACGCATATTCACAGCACGCTCAATCTATTCAAACAAAGAAAAAGTTTTGGTGAAGGGAATGTGCAGGCAGCATATTGCTTTTGTTTTGATGGCTGGAGCCTTCTGCTGAGGCATTATTATGTGCATATCACCAAAGTTAATCAAGGGGTACATTAAACAAATTAATCAATCTTGCTTTGTCACAACTAGCTACTATCTGATGAATATTTCAAAAGTTTAAAATTTTAATTAAATTGACGTAATAGCCGATCTCCGCATTTCAATAAGAAATAGTATCTTGAATGATTTTTTTATGTGGTAAAGAGAAAATTAGCATACTTTATCCGATGTTTACTCCTTGCAAAAAGAGCCTAAAGATTTGCAATTTTCTTAGATATTTCTTATTTTGTTTTTATAACTATACTATAACTGTTTTAAATGGATTCTTCTACTTTTTGCTCTTTTAATTAATAAGGATATTATACAACATATTATACATTACTCAAACATAGCAGAAGGGGTAACTAATGCTACCGAAGGTGAGTTGTAGTTATAAGTAGGTCATACCGAGTTAGTGTTATGAAAAAGCTCTTTATTTAATCTGCACGACAAGCCGAAAGAGATATTATCTCGAAACGTTATCAGGTCCATTGCCTGAACAATTTTAATCCCATATGCTGTTGGAATTTCATTATGTCAAATTAACATTGCAATGGCTATCTATCATAGTTGCAATTCTGACAAGCCCACTCATGTTATGATTACCAATGTTTGTCTCTGTGCCTTGTCTGCAAAATGCAGACAAATTAAACTGTCTTCAGTGACTTAATCGCAAGACTTATTTCCGCCAAAATCAATTAGAAAGAGTCTGGTAATTAGCGCTAAAGTTTGTTTCTATTTAAATTTACGTCTTTTCAAAATTGCAGTCAGAATTTTCTAGGTAACGAGTAACTTATTTTATTGGAGAGTCTGTGCCTATCGATAGTCTTAATAAATCGTTGACAATCACGTAAGATTGAAACGGTAAGATTTTGATTTAGCCATATGCTATTAATTTCATCGCAACCCGTTGAAAGAAAAATTTAAACTTATTATATTTCGCTATATTGCTTACTGGGCTAGTTTCTGGGTAAATAATATTCTGACTCGATGTTCTAATAAGTGAGTTTTTACGTCTTGTATTACATTGCTGCATTTTTCGTTACTTGTGTCAGAAATCAATCGTTCATAGGCGTATTTTGACAAACCAGAACTATATTATATAACAAGTACAGACAGACAGATTCGAGAAAGTGAAATTTACGAAATATTGAATTAGGTTCGTTCGCACTAACTCTTTTCTCGTGTGTACGTACAAAAGCGTGTCCACTCTGCATTGCATTGTGGGAAAATTAAAATTGTGAAACTCATTTGATATTATGATTATAACATTGTGCTTGTCGTGCTTTATAAAACTCTTTTTCTTGAAAAAGGAGAAAATCTAAAATTTGGCTTTAAATAACTTAAATACTTGACCTGTTCGTTACCATTGCGCAACTGAGTGTGTTACATAACGTATAAATATTGCAGCAATATACGTTAACTAATCGTTTTGCCCGTAGAAAGTCCACAGAAAGTCGCAGCAAAATTGATAAAAATATATTGTATTTGTTATTTGTAGTTTGAAGCTTTCGTGCGAGGTCTAGCATAACCCGGTTTTGGCTGACAGAAAAAATACAGCTATTATTACAGAGACTAGTCTTAACCCATGGAAAAATCAACGGGGTCGCTCGTCCTTTATATATGGCATTTCATGTTTCCTTAACAGGACCCGCCTTTCGCGGACACACACAGACGACCGCTATTATTAAAGAGATTCATTTAAAGTTTTTATGTTTGTTTATTGTTTCTTTTTTTTTGTAGTTGTTCGGGCCTCTGACAACTGACATGTAAGAACATGACATGGCTGACCACATTCTACCTACGAGCATTTGTCGTGATTCTTCAAGTAGCTCTTATATTCTCAGGTACGTCAACAGTTTCTTTTTTCTCTAATATTACCACTTCCCCCTTTTTTACGATCTCGCCTCCCCAAAAACTATTTTTCTTTTGTTTGTATTATTCCATAACGACTTGTTTTTGACTAATATCTTTTGTTATTGCGGATGCAAATGGAGAGAATAACTCTCCAGACTAAAGCATGTCCACTAACTGGTTGGTTTTTGTTTGCACTTTTAGATGAAAATGGGCCCATGCCGGGCTTCAAGCAGCAACCTGCAGATACGCTAGCTGAATCAGAAAATATAACCATACTTTGCGACGTAAAAGGGGACAAACTATATAATATTACATGGCTTAAAGATGATCAGAATTTAGATTTAAAACATTCTTATTTAACTATATCGACCGAAGGCTCACTTAATATATTTAACGCGCAAAGAAGACGAGACCAAGGAAAATACAGGTGTATTGTCGCAAATTCATTTGGAACTGTAAGAAGCAGGGAAGCAGAACTTTCTTTCCCTTGTAAGTACTTTCCTAATTTTTATACTTTTACGCTTATTTCAGAAATATCTTAGCTTCCTGTTTTGCTTTCAAATATTGCTGGTGTGCAAAATCCCATCTTTTGTCATTTGTACTAACCCTAGAAATAGCAATATTATTTTTTTATGGCTAGATTTGGACAGAATTAAGGAACACACTATGACAAGAATTGTAAAAAATGAAGGAATGAGAGCAATTTTGCCGTGTAACCCACCAAACTCGAATCCGCCTGGTCATATTGAATGGGACAGACAAAGAAAGGTGCTACAACTTGGTTCGTCACACTTTAGTAAAAGTCTAGATGGGGATTTGTATTTTGCTTATACTAAAAGCACTGACCGCGGGACATACCGTTGCGATATCGATAATGACCGTCTAGGACAGTATAGAAGTAAAAAATTCGTGCTGGAAGTTCGGTCCAGTAAGTTAATAATTCTCACTTTTTGCAGCTTATCCTGGCTTGTCTTGCTTTTTCTTTTTCTACTTGCTTTTCTCGCTTTTTCTCGTTGCTTGTCGTTACTTCTCGAGTTTTATTTAGTTTCTTTTCGCTTCTTCTCGCCGCTTCTTATTGCTTCTTTTCGCTTTTTCTCGCTTTTTTTCGCTTTTTCTCGCTTCCTCTTGCTTCTTCTTGCTTTTTTACGGTTTTTCTTGCTTCCTCTCTCCTTTCTTTCTTAACAATTAATGCTTTTTTATAGAAAACAAACATCGAAATGTGAAACCAGGTGTTTTTTTGTTCGAACATAAAATAGCCCTGGAAAACTCGAATTTTATCTTGGAATGTATTTCATCTGGAAGGTTAGTTCAATTTTATGTAAAAAATCTGGCACATACTTTGTGTTAGTGACACCATTTGCAACAATGATGTTGTTTTTCATGTAGACCAATTCCTGACATGAAACTGATACAAACAAGCACAGGAAAAGAACTAACAACAGCAAAGAAAAAAGGAAATAATTTAAGATTTACATTCGGCAAATTTACCGCAGAGCATGCTGGACAATACAAATGCGAAGTCAGCAGCAGTAATGGACAAGCCAGCTCGACAGCATATATTTCAATGAGGGGTATGCACTATTTATTAAATATTGTCTACAATTTAATACAATTAAACTAATGATAAAGCGAATCCGGTGATACTGTTTTAGCTAAAATCAATTGTAGAACTTCGTGCAAGATGACCCCTGAAAGACAATAAAAATTTAGCTGGTCATTTTCTTTATCTGAAATGGAGGAATTGACGATTAATTTTAGTAAGGATCTAAGGATTCAGAGTATATAACATTTTACATTCTCTTGTAGCCAAACCGAAATTCAAAGTAAATCAATACACTAGAAAAACTGTAGTGGATGTTTCGTTCAAGCTACCATGTGTAGCTACCGCGATTCCCGAAGCAAAGTATACATGGTTTTACAATGGAATACAGCTACATCCCAAAACTAGAGGACTTACAATTCACAATGGCAACTTGACTATATACAACATGCAGAAATGGAATCAAGGTGTTTATCAGTGTGCAGCTCGAAATGCACATGGTGAAGATATTCTGACAGTGTATGTGGAAGTTTTTGGTAAGAATGTGCTTAAGTTTTTTAGTATTAGTCTTCTTAATGCATAAAAAACGCTTATAAAATAGCTAATGTAGGTATAATGGCATTCAATCTCTAAATGGAGTTTAAATTTAAAAAAGCCGAAACGCTATGTGACATCCTGAAAATTTAAGTCATATTATTTTGATACACTGTGACTACTATTGCTAGTATAGGATTATGATAACTAGAGATATTATCCTGTCCAAACACTTTTCTCACATTTATTGTTATTGTTGTTGTTGTTGTTGTCGTCGTTATTGTTGTTGTTTATTTTGTGTTTAAAGAGATGCGCTGTATTACACATATTAAAAGCTTCTTTCCATTCCACTGCATTTACCGTTATAGCGCAAAAGATTAAAAAAAATCTGTAATTCTGCTAAAGTGGGTTCCCTGCTAACAAAAAAACTCGTGAGTTTTTGCGTTACAGCGGAAAATGCAGCCAAATCGAAATGAGCCATAAGACAGATTTTCTTTCAAATTATAGAGTATAAACCAGAATTTGTAGATCACAGTAACGGAGCAAGGATTGAACGAACTATCGTCGGAATCACGAAAGAAATAAGCTGCCTACCCATGGGTGCACCCAAGCCTGAGGTGAAATGGGTAAAACAACATGTATTGAATTTAATGAAAAATGAAAGATTTACCAAGTTATCTACAAATTCGCTGAGAATAAAAAATGTTAAAAAATCAGACGAAGGAACTTACGAGTGTATTGCATCAAATAAGAAAGGACACGCGGTACAAAAAACCATACTAAGAGTTGAGGGTATGTATAAATAAATTCAATTAAAATAACAATTTAGATAAACATCAAATTTGGGCCAAAATAGTTTGAAGGCAGTCGGTGTGCACTTTTTAAAAAACAAAAAGCCTTTTTGTTCTTTGCGTAAACAATATGCCTTGCACATGCTTAGGTATTAGCAATAGCAATACAAAACTGTACACGTAAGGCTGGCAAAATAACTTTTTTTTATCGTTCAGATAGCATTGCAATAACCCAACGTTTGACAAAGAACAATACACTCACCGTGGGACAAGATATGGTACTGACCTGTAACATTGAAAAAAGATCTGGAATCGAAGTGTTATTTAAATGGTACAAAGGTCGACGACTCTTAAAAAGAAAACGAAATCAAATCAGTATACAGAAAATATCCTCCGTGCAATCGAAACTGACTATAAAAAATGCACAGCAAACTCATTCTGGACAATATACGTGTAAAGTAATAGGTGGTGGAAATGCTGAAGAAACAGAGCGGGTCTATGTGTACGGTAAGTGTTTGTCTGTTACAGCCAGGTAACCTAACCGACCAAGACAATTAATTATAGGGAAGACAAGGCAGGAAGCGTATTGCACTGTAGTGCCTCACTCCACTCTACTCCATTAGTTTTTTCAAAGTAGTTATTCATAAAACAAGTAATTAACTGTGTCTGCAGTATTTGCAGTATTCACGGTAGGTTAATCTATCAAACTTTCAAATGTATTGTCATTGTCGGTTGGGTTAGATGCCTTTACTTTTTAATTCTTATCCTCTCAGCAAGGTTAATGAAGGTAACTTATCAAAAAAGATAAAATTTTACCAGTGGTGCGGCCTCGCCGCTCGCCTTTTTAATGAACTAAAACATAACAATTAAAAGGAGACTTATATCACATCGGATTATTGATATTTCATTCTCTTGATTACTTGATAAAAAGATTTTTGATTTTTTACATGTTCAGGAAAAACATTGTGTATTTACTCAGAGGTAAAAGTGTGTCTTTGTGTGATAATTTCCTGTAATATAGGAATAATATCCTATATGAGGACAATAATTGCGTCTGAGTGTTCCATTAAAGTATCCAGGAGGAAACAAATGAAGGAGAAATGTTATGGAAGCTAATTTTAAAATAGTAACTACTGGTTGCTGTTTCCAAACACAAACTAAAACCACCTAGAAATATGACACACAAGCTGGTTTGACAATATTATAAATTCAAATTTTCATTTAAAAAAATCAGAGATGAATGTACTGTAGGAAATTTATTTTATTAGGAACCCAACAATTGAGGTGTCAGAGAAATCAGCTTTGCTTTTTGTCACATATTTCAACTAATTTCACATCAGTTTTTTTAAGAATATGTTCTGTTTTATGAAAAATGATCAAATTATTTGCAAAAATGAAAAAGTAAAGATTTCAATGTCAACTTAAATTATTTTTCTTCTTAATGCACGGAGAAGGGAGTTTTACCCTGTTTATCGATCAAAATACTGTAGACATAAAGTTGTTTGTTTATCTTTGAATTACCTATCAATCCTTAGGACAATCACAATCTGCAGGCCTCTGATTGCATATTCAATGACACGACATTACTCAATTAAAAATCAGTTAACTTAATGAGATTTAGATTCTGAAAAACAACAAATCGTTCCCTTTGTGTACCAATTGCATTGAAATGCAATTTAATCAAAATGTTTGTGGAATTTTGAAACTTGCACGACATTGTACATTTGCAACAAGATGTGTTGCTTTCCTTCATTCGTGACAACACTTTATCGCCTGCTTTATCTAGCACGAATCTTAAGTTAGAACTGCGATGCTTTTTAGTAATGAAAAACGCAGTTGCTTCTAAGTTTCCCCCGCAGTTAAGAAAATGATAAGATATTAAACAGTTTTTATTTATTTATTTATTTACTTATTTATTTATTTATTTATTTATTTATTTATTTATTTATTTATTTATTTATTTATTTATTTATTTATTTATTTATTTATTTATTTATTTATTTATTTATTTATTTATTTATTTATTTATTTATTTATTTATTTATTTATTTATTTATTTATTTATTTATTTATTTATTTATTTATTTATTTATTTATTTATTTATTTATTTATTTATTTATTTATTTATTTATTTATTTATTTATTTATTTATTTATTTATTTATTTATTTATTTATTTATTTATTTATTTATTTATTTATTTATTTATTTATTTATTTATTTATTTATTTATTTATTTATTTATTTATTTATTTATTTATTTATTTATTTATTTATTTATTTATTTATTTATTTATTTATTTATTTATTTATTTATTTATTTATTTATTTATTTATTTATTTATTTATTTATTTACTTATTTATTTATTTATTTATTTATTTATTTATTTATTTATTTATTTATTTCCAAGTTTGACTAAAAAAATTGTTCGTAAATGTCAATTTAATAATCGCATAAAGTCATCCTTCTTGGATTAAACACTTGTTTTTATTTCTTTCGGCAATCTTTAGATCAATTAAAATCTTAATGGCTAGCCATTTTACATTTGTTTTTAAGAAATTATTTGAAAATTTATTCCTAGCCCAAACAGGTCAACAAAAGTAACTAAAGAACAGAAAAAGGTGTTCCGAAACCGGAATACTTGTTTTTCAGTTTTATTTTGAACTTCGAATTTCCGTTTTGTATTGCACAAGGAAACCTAAACCCAATTAGCGAATAGATAACTAATTTGACAAATATTTGACAAAACTAACAGGAAAAGCTAGATAGCAAGTATTTATAAAGTCATCAAAAAATATAATACGCTTCTTGCTTGGCAACTCTGGAGATAAAACAGACATATCATAACTTTTCAAAAGCGCAACAATTTTATCAGGCTTAAGTACCACAAAGAGACGCGACATTTTGTTTAGGAATCAGTAACCAAATTATCTTTATCAATTTAAAAAATAAATTTGTCTACACACGCCATGTTGACGCCTGAGAAATAGCTACACACAGTTCAAGGAAAATTCTTAGGCTGTAATTTTTGACTAGTCCGTTGTGAGGAACATGTTATTGCAAAAGGAGTACCCTAACTCAGGTCAAATATTAAAACTTACGAACGATAGACAGACGTATAGATATAGGAAGCTAAATATATGCCATAATTATGTCTTATTGCATTACATTTCGGTAAACCCAATCAGAGAATATTTTCCATTGAAGTTCTACAAGATTATATTTTGAGCATTTAAGCAGACGTTAATAATACTAAATCGCAATCCACTGCGTGCCAAAACTTAATTAAAACTCGAACACAGTAAGTTGTTTGAATAAGATTTTTGTTTCAGTTAATTTGAAATGATAAGATACTGGTATTTGTTTTATTTTTTTTTATTTGTTGATTTAGTTTTTAAATAATTGCAAATTCTTTTGGAACTCACAACTATGTTTATTTAAAACATATTCAAACTCTAAATGATTTTCCAATTACCCGAAACCTTTCCTCGACAAAATAGCAAATACATTTTTTATAGGGGTGCGCTATCAAAGCGAGCTAAAATTTTTATGTTTAAGAATTTTTATTTAGTACGTCGAGCAAAAAGAGAACAATAGCCCTTGATCAATTCTTAAGCTGATTAATCGATCGGCGAGATTTGTTATGTTATATAAAAGTAAATACACGGCAGCAGGCAAAGCAAAAACAATAAGAAAGGAGCTATGATTCCATATTGTCCCGGATGTCCGATGAAAAGATTATCCCGACTAATCTAGCGACTGCCTGACGAGGAGAATATTGCTATTAAATTTTTGAGTAATTGATTTCTCCTTTAGAAAGAAATATTTGTCGTATAAGTTAAAAGAGTTTAATTATCCCCTGGGTACATATTTGTGATTACAGTAAAAGAAGCCTTCATTAACCTTGCTATGTTGAAATAATCGCTCCGTCATTATTTTATTCTGTGTTCTCTATAATTCTTTGTGTGTTTTTATTATTGCTATTGCTGAGATAAAATATTTCACAGCCGTTTGACAAACCTGTGTCATCGCCGCCAGTGACGATGACAGCGTATTGTCATACTGCATATGCTTTACCATATAGTGTAGCATATAGATAGCAAGTAGTTTTAGAAATATCACAAGAAAAACAATGCAACTCCGCCCATCCCTTTTAGCCTGTATTCAGGCGAGTACTAATTAACTTATATCACGGCTTGATGGACATGTCACGTGACTCATCCAGATTGGTGACGTAATCTTTTCTTCTTATAAAAAGTTGAAATGGTTTGGCATAATCACCTGTGTAAGTTAGGAGAATTTACATGATCAGTTATCTATTGTTGTCTTCAAGATTTCGATCTTAAACTGCTGATGTCAGCAGAATGTTATTGTTAAGTATATGTACGGTTAAGAACCAGCTGATATAACATTTTCTAAACAATTAAAGTTTAATTCATATAAAAATATTATTTAGCCTTTTTTGATTTTTTTTTTCTTTTCTTTTAAAACTCATAATTTAATAGATTTTTTTTCAATAAAAATCACAACCTACTGTCAAAAGATTTACGTTAATGCATGGAAAACTACAAAAAAAATACTTCTTAATAATTTATACAAGTTTGGAGAGAGAAAAATTCCATTTTAGCTTCCTGAATAATTTTTGATTTTGATTTGAAGCATTTCATTGTGTATGGAGCATACCGCCCACGTTCAAAAGCAGACGATAGATTCATGAAATTTATAATTTATAACACACTTGATTGTGAACAAAACATTGCCTGACCAAAAGAAATTCACATTAGCTTAATACTTCCATCAAAAACAATATTTTTTCTCTCCTTTTTGTTTTAATATGTTTTTTATTTAACTTGCTCATAGGGAAAGCAATAAAATCTAGTTTTTATGATCATCCCGATAAGTAAATAGTAAACAAAAAAGGATGGTATTAATGAGAATAACTTCTCAAATAAAAGACTAATGTTCTATTTGTTTACATATTTCTTCCAAACAAGTCATTTCTTATATTTTTTTAAAAAAAAAAATTTAAAATATATTTAGTGAATGGTCTTATTAAAATTTATACTCAAAACTAAAGGTTTTTCTAATATTAATGTAACTATTAATTTCGTCAATTTTCACTAACATAAAAAGTAACATAAATTAAGTTATCGGCTGTATTTTTAACCGTATATATGTTTTTCATTTTTCCCTTTCAAAATCTAAATCTCTTGAAGTTTGTAGACGAAGGCAAATAATTATTATTCCAATGAATGAGGCTAAAAGGGCAGTGGAGAAAATTTCTATTGTTTTTACAAACAAAAGTTCTGACTATTAATTTCAATTCAAAACAAAACAATAAAAAAATTTAAAATTTCCATCTCCAGCCTCCATTCATATGCAAATTAGCTTTGAAATTTTTTTCAATATAAAGCAGATAACTGATCATGTTTTAAATTCTCCTAACGTAGGCCCTGAAGACCGCACAACATTAACGATCAAGACAACAGCAACGACCGTGCCAAACACGGAGAAAGATATATTAGGTGATGGTATGTTGAATTATGTATATGGAATGCTGAAAGGGATTTAAGATGCTAAGCCTTATCCTTTTACCTTCATCATTTATTTCATCATGTGAGCAAAGCCGCCTTCATCAGCATCAAAGCCCTCATCAGCAAACCCAGCAGCCCTGAATATTATAACTTTTACCCATTTAAATTCCACATCTTTTTTACTATACTAAAAAAATAAGTCAATTAATGTTGACACTTAGCACGAAGGTCAAATTTTATTTATTTATTAACTCTGTTGACATAATAACCAGCCATGACATTTTTGAAATAGCCATAGTAATAAAGGCTTGTCCTAAACAAGATTTATTGAAGACAAACATTGCTAAAAAACATTTTTTGAATAAGACGTTAATCACAAATCATAACTTAAAAGAAAAGTCGACCGAGGGTGGTAGTGGGATAAATTAGAGTTTTTTAGACATTTTATTAGAAAAAATGTTTTGCTTACTATATTGTTTTTAATAGCTGAAATTTAAGATTCTCCTTGTCTGCTAGACATCTGTCAATTAAAGAAGTTTACGATACCGTTGGGAAAACTAAATTGTTTACGACTTTTTTTAAAGTGTTAGATGTTCCTTCACTGAAGTTTCCCAGCAGAGTTTAACTAATTACAGTTAAATTTGATGACGTTTGTATAAAATGAGAGATTTGACACCCTTCTGGGAGAGCTCGCCACGCCTTCTATCAGAATATTAACAAGTCACTCAAAAAAAAAAACTTTTTAGCAAAAATGCAGAGTAATGTAACAACTTTATGATTTGTATAAGCTGCAAAATTTTAAAAGGAATTTTTTTACTTAAAAATTTTAGAATGGCCAAAGAATGTTTTCACAAATTCTACTAAGGGGAAATTCTTGCCAGAAACATTGCCTATAAAATTCTCATGCCTGAAAAGTGGAATATTAACATAATTTGATTCGATTAAATTAATAATTGTTTGACGGTAGGTGAAAAGTTTGCGAAAAACACACATAGCTACACGTAGACGTCGTGCTGACTATGTTTAAGAAATGTTTTCATTACAGACAATGTCGTTTCAGACCTTTAATCAAATTATTAATTAATATACATTTCTGATTACACGGGTGATTAAGAATTTAAGTTGTTGTTGTTGTTTTATGGTGTCTCACAGACATTGTAATTTTGCTTTTCTATACTCTCTAGTTAGATTCACAGTTTGAGGTGTTGTAGGAAATGACTTAAAAAGTCCCTTGAAGGAGGGCAATGCTAATATGTTCATACAATTCCTATAATCCAATTTCTCACGTAAATCTTACCCTCATTACCTCTTGACTCCCTAAGTCAGAAATAATTGTTGACAAGTTTCATACATTTTACGTCAATTTCCTGTTTGCTTGTTTGCGTTTTTTTGTTTTTTGTTTTTTATTTTTTGTTTTGGTTTTTATACGTTTCTGAAAGTCTTATCACGACAAAATAACACATTTTTTATTTGGGGGGGGGGGGGGGAAGAGATGATGGGGTGGGGTACATCTTATATACGATACTTTAACATCCTGTACGGATATCCTGTTTCTGTTTAAAGATCTCTAAAAAATTTTTTTAACATTTTTGTAATAAAGATAAAAACTTCTTCATTTCATATAAATGTTATTAACCATCCTACAACGATAAAAAGGGGAGGAACTTAAGGATTAAAAGCTTAACTTATCGCCATACTCGTCGTGCAATCAGTAAGTCCACTATAAAGAAGGTTCAATGTAGGAATTATGCTAAAAATAAATGATGTTTGTACAGATAAAACTTATCCGGACTAAAAGTATTGATTTTCCGTTATGGAGTTCCCGTACTAGAGAACGTCCGGTCATAGTATAACGGAGTCACATTTTTTCTTTCTTAAACATAAACTGCATAAGTTTTAAGTACTTTTTTCTCGCCTTTGTACCTTGATACTAGCATTAAAAAATATTGTCTCACAATAATTTTTAAAGCACGTGTTTCTAGCTTTGTGAGTGCTAGCTAAATATAATATTATTTACATTTTATGAACGTCATCAGGTTTAAACTTTCCTGCAGCTAATTCGTTTAAGTTATTCTTAATGCAAACAAAAACAAGTTTGCTATGATAGCCTAATTTATACAGCAAGCTAAATTAACAAACGGAATTTCAACATCCTTGTTGACTTCAGACTAATACAATGCAGATCCAGATACTGTATTTCTACTCTCCATGATAAATGCCCAAATTTCAGATGCCACAGAGAGTCTTTATAAAGTTTAGCCGCCAATTTTAGATTTAGTTAGTTAGTTTTTTTACAAAGGTTTCAATGTCTTGTAAAATACCTGTCCGCTACTCGTAGCTGCTATCTTCGAGATGGAAAGTTGGGTATTATAAAAGACTAGTTCTCAGCCCGTGGAAAATCCACGAGAATATGTTTCTTGTAGGATCAAGATTTCCTACTTGGTTAGCACGATCCATTTTTGGCCTACAGACAAAATGCGGTTATTATTAATATGAAGGAAATTATATCGCGTTAGATTGTGTTTGAAATCAATTTTTTTTGTTCCCTTTCATGAAAAATGAAAAGCGTTGCATTTGTAATCCAACACCTTGTTATATTTTCTTGCACGGTACTGATCTTTCTTAACGAAAAATGGTATTCTTTAGATCGACCTGACCCTCCAATGCTTACAAACGTAGTCCCAAAAATTGGTGCGGCTGTGGAGATCACTTGGAAGATGCAGAAAGACAATGGAGATAAGGCATTTCAAGTTTATATACAAGCAAAAGCACACTTTGAAGGTTCTGATTGGAAAACAATAAAAATATCTAATAAGACATCAGATTCTAAAGAGACAGAAGTAGTACAGCTCTCTCCGTGGGTGACGTATGAGATTGCGCTGAGGGCTGAAAATAGATACGGGATAAGTCGTCGCGGTAAAGAAAGTAAGAAATCGATTAAAACTCCAACAGCAAAGCCAACCAAGTATCCTCAGAATCTCCAAGGAATTGGCATTTCACCTAACGAATTGAGAATTATCTTCGATGTAAGTATATTGTCAACACCAATCTTCCTTGTACTCCTGACGCCGTATAGCTACTTCTGTTCGCCAGGCAAAACAGTATTTAAGTTTTAATCCAAGCATTTTTATTTAAAATAATTTATTTTGTCATATCCAAACTAAGGAGAATTGATGCGCCTGCAGAAAATTTTGTGACTTCAACCCCCAGAATCAGCTAAAAATGCCTCGCCTGCGTAAGTCTCCTCTCATGTTATAATGATCGACAGACCTCTTCCCTCCAACGTGTCTACGACCCTGCCAGCTTATTATTTGTACATTTTGTTCTTTACGTTATATTTTTCCCTCCTTCTCTTATACAGCCTTTACCAGAAATTGATCAGAATGCTCCTGGCATAAAATACATTGTCTATCATCGAGAAGTGAATGGCACATACGATATGGTATCAAATATTATTGAAGACGGACAGAATTATGTATTATTGAAATTCCACAATCAGGACTCGTACTACAAAAAATATGAATTTCAAGTACAGGCTAAAAACAATGAAGGTCTAGGGCCAAAAAGTCCAGTTCAAACTGCATATACTGGAGAACGAAGTAAGTTGTATTTTATATCCGTTTTTAACATGACATAGCCTTCATCTTAACCTATTTCAATAAGATCACCCCAAACTGTAAAAAAGGTATGGTCAACATCGTAAATCTTTAACACGTATAGCTAATAGCTACATATTGTTTTAATTTCAGGACCACTTGTTGCACCAGATAATCTAAAAGTGAAAATTCTGTCTCCTAAAACTGCTTTGGCCACTTGGGATAACGTTTCTACGACTCGTACTCGACTTCGTGGACATATGAAAGGATATAAGGTAAAGCTTTCCCCGTATTGCAATAAATGAGTCGTAATTGTATAATTTTGGATTCGTAATGTATAATTTTGAATTTGTAATATGTTTTTTTTATGAAAAAGGCCAATGTTTGCAATATTTTTGGATTTCACTGTAATTTTGCTCATTTTAGTTACTATATTGGCAAAAGTCGGGTTCAACTTACAGCAGCAATGAAAATTACATAAGGTCAAAGACAAATAGAGCCACAATTGTTAGATTGCGACCATATACGGAGTACTACTTTGCAGTGATGGCATACAATGATGCTGGTAATGGACCAGAAAGCATTCGAATTGGACCCATTAGAACCCCGGAAGCAAGTAAGACATAAGCGCTGATTTACCCTCTTTTACCTGTTGGCGTATTTTCAGTTGAGAGGTTATTCTAAAAATAATTTAATGTTTAGAGCCAACTCAGCCTGCTAATTTTCAAGTCACTGAAGCCAGCAACACTTATATAAAATTATCATGGGACGAACCACTGTACGCACATGGTGAATTAATCAAATACATTCTCAGATATCAAACGCCAAGTGGAATTGAAATATCTGAAACATTGCAAATTACAAAAACATCACACTTGTTGCGAGATTTATCACCATCTAAATTGTATATATTTAAACTTTCCGCTGTTAACAATGCAGGGGAAGGAAGTTATGCAGAAGTACAATTTGACTTCTCAAGAGGTATGTATGTATAAATGGAATTTTGTTGACTTTGACATGCCGAAAATGCAGTAACTTCTGAAATTCCCAATATAATATAACAATTGATCAAGGCAGTATAGTTAAAATTGGTTGCATTCGTTGGAAAGTTGTGAAACAGGACAATTTAAAGTCTTGTCGTTTACCATGTCAGTTCTTCTTATTGTTGAAAAAAGGTCATTTGCAGATCTAACTAAGCCTAGCGACTTTTCTTCATCCTAAATTATTTAGATCTTTGTTTTTTAAATAAATGAAACTTAATATATAATTGTTACAGTTACTGTCTTGTTATTAGTATGTCATTGAAATATCAACTAGGCTGTATAAATCTTCTCTTATCTATTTCAGTACCAAAGATAAAACCTGAAAAGCCTAATGTTGCATCAGTGGGTCACAATGCTATTGGATTATCGTGGACACCGGTTTCTGCTGTAGATATCACAGGTTACATGGTAATAACTGATTCAGTTTATAATTTATAAAGCTATCTATGACCATCGAAAGTTAATTGTAAGAGAAATAAAACTGAACTTTTGACATTAGTTATGTTCTTGGCTATGTTTAGGCCTTCTAAGATAGCCTTAACATGGACCTGAAATGAGATTTACACGAAGTGAGATTTTAACCCGCAATGAAATTTCGTTGTGTTTACATGGAGTTTTTCATATTGGGGTAGTGGGAACTGCACATGCCTAATGACTCTGAACACATGCGCAGCAGACTTTTGAACATGCACAATAGCCTTGTACACGTTTAATAGTTTCATTTAGGGTAAATCGTGTTTACCTGAATATTTTTTGGGCGAAATAAAATCAACACCGAAATTGGTTTCATTTCGCCCGAAGTTATGTAAACATTTATAAAGACTATATAAAAAACAGAAATGAAACTTCATGTAAAGACTGTTTCAACCTAATTTCGTTAATAAGGAAAAGAATTGAACATTAGGGCTGAAGGAAAAAACCTTAAAATAGGCCTTTACATAGCATATGTGTGGACTTCAAATTCAATTTAAGTTTGCCATTATTCTTCTATCTTCGAGTTTCTTTTTCTTCTTAAAATTCTGAATCAATCGACCTTGTTCTCTATAAACAAACAACTCTTTAGATATTTTACCGAAGTGAAGGAGCTTCAGAAAAAATTCGCGCAATGTGGGAGGATCGTGACGATGTTGCCACTACTATCAAGAACTTGAAAGAGCATACCACATATTACATTCAAATTGCAGTACAAAATGATTATGGCATTGGTCCACGTTCAGATATCACCAAGACGAGAACGAAAAGCAAAGCCACAGGTAAAAATACTTTAAAATAATGTGACGTTTAGGGATAAAGAAATACTCGATTGTAAACCTAAATGAGCTCTAGGATTCACTTCATGTATTACTGCAGCTCTTTTTTACCAAAGATAAGTTTGAGGGTTGATCGAAAACGGTTGAGCCAAGTCGTTAGAAATCTATTTTAACCCAAACCGCTGTCAATAAATCGACAAAGGGTTTTAATTACGTTTAGTCCGAAAAAAATGCTCCTTAAAATTGATATTATTTTGTTTTGTTTTTAGAAAAACCAAAAACCATTGCAGGCTCAAATGAAAAGTCAAAAAGTCGTAGTAACGAGTTAAAAATAACTAATTACGTCATCATTATACTAATATTGGTGGCCATTTTGGTTCCAAGATGAAGTGTACCCATGCGTTAAAATTGATGTAAGTTTGGAGCGTCAGCAAAAAAAAGTTAAGTAAGACGCAACAGGAATAACATATTGTCACATCGAGAACATAGCGCGTGTCGTGTGTTGTTAGAACAAGAGAATAACGAATTGGAAAAATCGGGGAAACATCTTCCACCGATATCGACAGCGACGCGAACGTTTATCGCAAAGAGTCGTAACCCAAGAAAGAAAATAATGTGCAAAACTTTCAAGACATTTAAACTTATTCTGTACAGTTAAAGCAGAAGTAAAACACAGTAATATAATACCATCATTTTAATGTAATTTTTATTTTATTTTTCATTTTTTGTTTTCTTGTTTGGTAAATAAGAAAGACTTTAAGCCTGTACCTAAATGATCTGCGCTCAATCGTCATTCGTACCGTATATGATGGCATTAAGCTGTGAAGCAGCCATTATGGTTATAAATTGATTTCGAGCTTTTTAAGAAAATATTCTGTTAAGTTATTTCGCAGAACTGTTGTTACGTTTGTTTATAGCTAGTAGTTTTTTTTTTTTTTTTTTTTTTTTTTTTTTTTTTTTTTTTTTTTTTGACATTTATTCGGGTTCCATTATACAATGGTTCTTATCCCTATAATAACATAATAATACAACAATAAGAATAAAAAGTTTAGAACAAAAATGATACAAGAAGCATGGAGATCTAGGTTTCGATAAGAGTTGTAGATTTAGGTTTTATAAAAGGTTGTTAATAGATTAAATAGAGGAAAGGCATAGGCTATAGTTGTATAACGGCGGAAGGTCTCCTTCGACTCTGAAAGACTTCGTATACTATATATATATATATAATATAAAACCCAAGCATAGGAAGGCTCGCTGTGAAGGCTCAGAGATTATCATATGGTTCGATATGTCTAAACGAGATTTGGAAATAAGAAAATCTTGGTAACTTGGTGGAGGTTGAAAAATGTGGAAACTCAGGACCCGCGCTTGTTTGTACATTTTTGTTTATTTGTTTGTTTGTTTGTTTTCTAACTTTGCAACCTGCTTTTCTGTTTACCGACAGCATAGTTGTGTCCTTCAAAACAAGCTACAGAACATTCTTCTTAATTGGCAATTTACTTTTTAAACTACTCCACAATTCCGAGCTAATGTTGCATTTTTAAACTAGCCTGTTGCATTTTTAAACTAGCCTAGATCCCCAAATATTATTACTCAAGCTTGGTTGCAAGTTTTTCGTTTTTGCTTTTTTTTTCATTTATAACATTTACACGGCAACTGGCATTTTTATCTTGGCAAATAAATACTTTTTATTTTTTATATATATAACATATTTAAATTGAGCCACCCCGTTGGATGAACAATTCCCTTACCTTTTTATAACAAGAATATATATATGGAACTGAACTAAAAATCTTTATGAATTCCTTCACCCCTTACGACCTAACACATTTTTTAAGAACAAAAATTGTTTTATTGAGGAGAAGATATAACCTTTTAATTGGTCTGGAAGTTCCTCTTCCAATATATTAAAAAATAATTTCTAGGTTTGCCGTCTAGCTAAATCATGTATTCAAACTCGTCCTCAGCGCCTTTACATTGTTGACATCGGGGAACGCACGAAAAATGTGTAGCCTGTTTTTGGGTTAACTTGCTACTCACTTTGCCACTTAACTTTAGTTTCTCTGATTTTCTTCGTTTAAAGAAGTCACGTATCTATATAAGGAATTGCTAACATTTAGTAACCGTGCCGACCTTGGCCCCAAGGTATCTCTATATAGAAAGCGACCCGTCTCAATTTCAAAAATGGAAAAGAGACCCTGGAGAGAAGTATGACTAACTTTCTTACTAGAATTAGGTCTATATTGCAGGTCCCTATTGTAAGTCTAAATAGCCTAGCTAAACATTCTACAGGGACATCAACCTCGTCCCCAGGACCTCTTAGGCTTTTTAACAAGGCCATGGCCCTGGCTGGTCACGTGACAAATTTGATTGGCCGTAAGAACTCGCATAATTAAAACGCGTCCCGCGAGTGATATTAGAGGAAAAATTATGTTGCGAGAAAAAATCAAAATTCGAGAACTTTTGCTGGGGACCGCGGATAAGCGTGTTGCGTTTGGTTTGGTTTGATGTTGTTCTACTAAATATAGATTCAAAATTTAGGAAAACATTATTTTTGATATGGAACTACAACAATTCTGAAAGTATTTTACCAGCATGAAGATTAACAATAACTGGTTGAAAACAGGTTTGAGCATTAAACTTGTGTTGCTAAAAACTCACACTGTTAAATGAACTGAAGGAACGAACTTTACAAGCGATCAAAACTGTCATACATACAGGGGCGTAGCCAGCGTCAGTCAGGCTCTGCGATCGACTGACCTACTTTTTTCATTTCAACACGTCGTTTTTTCCACCGGAACCGCCACCGACAATACATGGATGGGCGCACCAATTGTGCATCGGCACAAATCTTTTCCCGGGCGGCGCACACAAGCTTCTTGCTTCGCAAGTCGTTTTCGCAGGATTTAACAGTATCGACTTTGTTTTGCAGGCTGAGGTGTTGAATCTCTACTTTGTTTCGCAGATAGTCTTTTTCGCAGGATTACCTGCGAAAATTATGCCTATGTACGGTCTTGTGTCTTCCATTTATGGTAATTTTGGACGCATCCTATTGGCTAGTAAATTTCGCAGAGAGGTTAAAAATTCGCTCCATATATGGCTATAGAACATACGCAAGAAAGTAAAAAAAAAACAACAAGGCTAGCGAAGTTGTGAACGTGAAGAAAGCATGATGTTGCTGTCAAACGTGGATCCGTATTTAGCTTTATAACTTGTATAGAGTTTCATGAAAATTCTCTATACTCGAACCATCCAATTTTTGTATTTGAATGTAAATCTTCAGATTTGTTTTCCTGTGTAGAAAGCACTTTCAAGTTTTCAGTTAGCTAGCCATTCATCCTCTTCTGTAACTCTGTGTAGACAGCAGATCTTGTAGCTATACAGAATAAAGCTATTCTTATAAGCCCTTATAACAGTTTATTTAAGAGAAATATTTTGACTTTTTATCCTGATTGTGGTCAGCTATGATTCAAGACGGTTTTAAATCAGAAGATTTTTCCTCATCTGCCTTCAAATAAAAATTTACAACCAGTATCTATTTTATTTTGCGATAATGACAAACATTCTGGGCAATTTAAACCTAATCCCTTCAGTTTCTTTAAGTTTGAGTAAAGCTACGTTAAAGCGCTCTGCTCAATATTTTAAGCTAGGTTGTCATACGTTATGATAACAAAGCAAAAGAAAGGAAGAAGGAAACGTGTGTATCATCTCGAAGTTGTTCCTTTTGCATTAGCCCAAACGTTAGTTAATCAATGTGGTACTTCTAGCACGAGACTTCTTCCATTTGTAAAAAGCAAACCTTTAACTTAAAATCTTTTTCGTCAAAGGGATTTCTAAATCGAAACCTATTAAACCTAAACAAGTTTTATCTGCAGAACCTTGGTAGATTCATTCCCTTCAGGTTCTATTAACGGTATTGGAAAATATAACGTAGGTACTCACTATGACAAGCTCCACACCTCAGTGATCACGATTATTCTTCCCATTGTAACTTGCGAGAGGACGTCTTAAGGCTTATTCATTGTAGTGAAGGCTCTCAGGTTTGTCTTTTTCAAAGGTCATTTTCAAAAACCTTATGAACTTTCTCTTGATATATATACAGAATTGATAAGGTCAATGTTATGACGATGCTGGCAATGTATCTGTTAAAATTAATAGTTGTCATGCTAACATCTTAAAGCAAAACAGATTAGCTTTATACATATCCTTGTTCTTCTCAATGCTTAAATTTAGTTGTCTGTAATTCATGCTTTGTACATTATTTCTGAAACATGATGAATCGAATCAAACGTAACATATTTTTACAAATTTTCCAAAAGTAAAATTTTTACGCAAGAATGTTCCTTACTTAACTAATAATCCCAACTATGCCCATAATTTTAATGTTTGTAACACGATGTGTGGAACGTATTATTAACACGAGGGTGTTCAATGATTTGTATGAAGGCATTTTGTCCATGGTTCCATTTCATTATATTTTTGAATTTTTTATTATATTTATGAAGAAAGAAGATTTTGATTTGGTTATTTTTTAATAACCTCCAATCTGCAGAAAACGTTATTTTGGTGCTAAATATGAAGAAAGAAGAATGAACATTTTAATTATTGCTTTAATAACTTTCAATCTATAAAAAACATTATGATGGTGTTGTGTTGTCTTATTGCTGGTTTGATTGCAACCTTGATGATAAAGATTTTAATGTATTTTATGTTGTCATTTATTCCCCTTTTTCGATCAATTCGATCAATACTTAACGTCTATCGCGTATGTCAGAGAGTCGGTTTTATGGCGTTTCAGTGCTTAAAGGGCGTAAAAAGGCGTTGGCTTCCAGGGCTCCGCCCTGGACCCGTTAAACCCCAAGTTGGTTATTATCGCACCTTCGGCGCGATGTTGACCCTGCGGGTCAATGGTTCGACTAAGGTTAATTTTTTTCTGGCTACGCCCCTGACATATATAGCTAGCTAGCTATATGTAACATTCACTCAGCAGAGACACCTAATTAAAGTTTTTTTCAAAATTGGATTGGCTAAAAATCTTGCTTCAAAAGTGCATGAAGTGTGTGGCATAGGTATCAACGAGCATGACTGTATAACGAAAGTCGTTTGCCGAACATGCGAATCTTTTATTACCAAGGTTGAGGAGTACAAGAAATCTTGTCACAACGTCCAAAGTGAACTTCATCGAAACATATCTGTTAAGAGAATGCTGCTACCAGAAGATTCTGAACCTTCTTGTAAGAAATTATTTGATTTAACAAACGTACAAAGTGCAGATAACATTGATATAGAGAAAATTGAATCAAGTGACAGTATTTTGAAAAAATTAACAATGTTTTTGGCACAAAAGAAGTACCCTTTATTGGGAAATTAATGATATTAGATCTTCTCGAACTAAAACCTTTTCACCATTCATCAGGTCGTTTCCATAACAGTTTCCCAGCTTTAAAAAGGTCACCCCTGCGCTATATGAACGTAACAGATTTTCACAATTGGTTGAAAAAACACAGAGATGATCTAGTTTAAAATTAGTTGCATTTATTTTTTAAATGGAGCTAAACATAGCTTAGCTCATGTTAATTGCAGTTTCCAGTTGGGTTGCTAGCTGGTTGGGTGAACTGGGATATGGAAACACTATATTGAGCTTCAAAATTGGTGCATGTTGTTTTGTTTAACCACATTGGGTATTGCCACAATTAGCCAGGCCACTGAGCCTAGCCTCTGTTACCAATGGCATTTAAATTAAGAATTTCACATCACATTGGCCTCTGACCTAAGCTGACAAGATTGTCTTGAAAATCCAACTCACAATTGGTTGAAAAAACACATATATATATATATATATTTTACAAATGTTTTGATAAAATATTTTTTATACACAATTTTTTTTATGTTATGATATATATTATATACCTTAGAAGTGAGAAAAAAATATTAATTCGAGTTAACGTACAAAAAAGATATGCATCTGAAATTTCACAAGTAGAAGCTTTTTTTGTTTGAGTTCTTTCCTTTACACAAACATTTTTACTCTTGAAGTTTGATGGACCAGAGACATAAAAATTGTCAAATTTGCTCCTTAATAAAATATACAGAGATTCAGAAAGTCAGTGTTTGTATTGCATAAACGTAGCTTTATCATATCTTTGTTTTAGAAAATAACCTCACAAATTTTTAACACCTAGGAGCATAACATTCAAAAAGGTCATATATTTCTTTTGAATATGTTTCATCGCAAATACCAAATTTATCAAACATATCTTCCAAGGTATTTAAGATGTCTTCAATACGTTTTGAATTATATTCTCGTTGTGGTAAGACATGGAATAACGCTAATTCAGATTGAATTTTTACTTCAAATAGTTCTTTTCGTAACTTTTCGAAATTAACACCATCCAGTGGTCTGAAAGTTTTTTTTTCAATGTGGTTTAATTCTTTGTCTTCACAATGATTCTCATCTCCATTACAATTAGAACAACCAAAGTAAGTGAGAATAGTTTTTCTCAAACAATTTGTTGTTGTGCAATATTCTTTCATTGCAGTTGACATAATTTTATTATTTTCACTTATATCAGAGTTATTGTAATATATTATCGCAGAAGAGGAATTTCCATTTCTACCAGCTCTACCAAACTCTTGTAAATACGATTCTAATGTAGCTGGTGGTGTGATATGTATAACTTTTGTAACATGAGGATATTTAAACCCATACCAAGTGCAGCCGTGGCAAAAATTACTCGAATGTTTGAATTTTCCTTCCTAATTTCTTCAATTATGTCATATTTCATTAGTTTCGTAGCGGGTGCATGAAATTGTGCAAATAATCTGTTGGCCGGAACACAATTTTCACCAACTGATGGATCTTTAATTTTTGAATTGAACAACTTGAATGCATATCCACAGTACTTTAACTTCATATATATATATATATAATAGTCATTGGAAACTTTCCCCTAAGTCTGTTGAGTCCTTTGGTCATTGGCAAAAGAATTTCATCATAACTGGCTTTGCTATAGTTATTTGGCAATATTTTTCATACAGTTAGGGTTTATATCTACTCCGGACAATTTTTGCACGAGGAAATAGATAAACTCTCAGTAATTTTTTCAACCATTTCTAGTGGTGCTGTTGCTGTTAGGGCTAACGTAACTGCTGTTGGGAACAATGCTTTAAGTGTAGCTAAATCGCCAAAGCTTTTACGGAAATTTTCGCCCCTATAAAGAGAAAAATGTGTTTTATATCTTGTTTTTTATAGATTTTTTATAGCTTTATTTTTTACCTAGTTTTTTACTTTTTAGATATATTATATCTATTGTATATCTTGAAGGAATAAATTTGGTGGAATATAATTGTGTGAATAAAAATTAAAATCGAATTTGGTGGAGAATTAAAATAAATAATTTTGGCAGAAATTTAATTTGATTTTTGTCAAATCCGCCAAGTTTTCTTTCTGTCAAAATTTCTTCCAGTTAAGGTATAACACATACATTTTTAAAATAAATTTTATTTATATGTAACAACATATTTGTATCCACAGTTATATATTCTGTTTATGAAGAGTGAAAAATATTTATAGCTTGTAGCTGTATATTTACGAGCTGCGTTTCTATTGTGATGTGTAAGAACTTACCATAACTCATCGATTACACAGGCAGCTACATTTTGGCGGAATATAGGACTTTTTAGCAATCTCATGCCGTCTGCACTCAAAATCGACTCTGGATGAGAAAACAATATGTTGATCTTCCCCAATTTCACATTTTCTGTTATTTGGATTTTGGGAGTGATAATCGTCAATGGAGTCACGACGATTACAATATTTTGAGAACATTTTCTTGGTAGAAAATCAGGCAACAGTTGGTATACTAAAGACTTCCCATATCCAGTTGGAAGAACAGCCAGTACGTCGTGGCCATTAAGCAAGCTTTCCCAACAGGCAACTTGCTTAGGTTTTATGAAAAAGCCGGCCACATTATTACATTCAAGTGAAGTTTGAATACGACTAAATAAATTCACCACTTAGTCCATTTTCTGCATTTGGCGTACTAAAATTGTGTAACATTTAATAATTATTTTTGATGATGGTCTCGACTGCCTGTGTATATTTTTACCGTGTGCGTTGGAAGAGCGAGTAAAATAATTATTTTCAAAATACCCACCATACGTGGGTATTTTGTCGGCACGTGACCAGCCAGGGCCAGGGCCTTGTTCAGGCCGACCAAATATAAAAAGCCTAACAGGTCCTGGGGACGAGGTTGCAGGGACATTAGAATGTGATTTTTCTTTAACAAGATTCTAGACACAAATAATCCTCTCTATATAAATAACACTTTGCGCTAAAGATGCACAAAAGAATTTGTACGACGCCGAAACTCTAATGCCCGGAATGTGTGCAGCGGGCGAACCCGTAAAATTTCCCACTAGGTAAAGAGTGCTCTCTTAATAATAACTGTCGTTCCTGTACTCGACACAAAACGTCGTTCTTCGGACACACAAAATCGCAAATGCGATCTATTTTTATCGACCTTGTTGCGACGATCGAATTTCTATGAATTTGTCCTTAGACGAAACCCCGGTAAGCTGTAAACACAAAAATGGTTATTCATTAATGATTTGCGTGCCGTGGTCACATTTCACTTCTGAAACTTCAATTGATGGGGACAATGTAGCCAGAAGACCCAGCATAGTTTTTCTTACCACCAGGAAATCGGAATAGTTAAGGTGGGAAAAATTACGCTGAGTCTCAAACGATTTTTCTGCGGTCAGAGTACTGACTGCGCTTTTTGATTGGTTAATTTTATTGTTCTTTGCTCACGTGGTTAATATCGGGAAATCCTTTGTTTTGAGCACGAATGGCCTCACTCACCCGAACAAATATAAATAATTATTGTATTATTTAAGAGTGTAAGAAGTGATCAAGCCGACTCAGCGCTCATTGGTCGATTGTAATTTGCTATTAGTTGGATTTGGATTTTATGGATTTGCTCTGACATTTGTTTGCGTCTAAGCTTTCGTTTGAGAGAAACTGAATTTGATATCCTTGAACTTAGTTAACTAGGTCAGGAACATTATGTTTGTTTGAGGAAGTGAAGAAATGTACCTAAAACAATCCGGCAGAATGCATAGGCTTCTTAATATTGACGACATGGTTAAAGTTTAATAAATATCGAGGATGCCATGACCAAATTTTCGATAATGGCGAGATACCAAATCTGAAAAGTTCGACTTTAATTAATGGAAACATAGGTGAAAAGATATTAATTTTTTTTAATTTTTTTTTTATTTATTAATTTTTTTTAACAGGCGAAATAAAGTATTTGCACGTATGACAAAAAGAATAATCGAATAGCTAAACGATTTCACATGATCCCTTATTTTTTTAACTCGTTCATTTATCCACACACTAGAACGCCATTTTAACTTCTTATTCAGCCTTAGTGCTAGAGCAAAGAGGAAGTAAGACTTACTGAAGCATGATAGGCTAAAGCACTTGTAGCATGATTGATGTACAATTTTTGACATGGATAATAAACTTATAAGGAAGTTTGGATCATCGACGATATGTTAACAAATAATTTTACATGAAGATACTCAGCAACAGCAATCGTTGTTAAGTGTATGGTAAGAAAATTTTTATTGATCTGGGGATATAACGATATTCTGTCGTCCTTTTTTAGTACTTCTAAAAGCAAATTTCTAAGCAAACGAAAGAATATTCGTTTGCTTAGGAATAAGTATGTTTAAAATTCCAGAAATATATTTTTTAAAAAGCGATGTAACTCTCTGTGCTACAGGGTTTTTTATAAGTATATAAAAATTCTAACCAAGCTGGTCATTATTCTTATTTCTCTATTGTTCTAAACAATATTGTTTGAAACCTGAATAAAGGATATTCTTATAAAAGAAAAAGCGTGTACAGTGACTGGCGACATTTACAATTACACTGCGGAAGATTTAAAGTGCTCAGTAATGTACAATCCGTATGTTAAACGAGATTCTAAAGCAGTGTAAATGCATGGAAAAAAAATTAAAATCATGCTCTGTTGAGCACAAATTTTTTAAGAACATTATTGTCAAAAAGAAGAAACCTTTTTGAACATTCTTCTAAATGTTTTGAGCAAAAGATTGTTTCATATGTGTGTTGCATTTCTTCGTTGACTGCAATAAAGAAGACACTGCATGCTGAAAAGAAAATGACTGAAAGTAAATTTAAATGGAGCGATGAACTTGTTGATGACCTACTGAATTGCATAGGAGAACCCAAAAAACAAAAACCCAAAATTCTCATCTCAAAAATGAGGTTGCTTACAAAGAACACGTGTATGTCACTATCCACGTAATTACGGCGTCGAACTTTTGGTTCTTACACTATCAGGTTAAATTAGTTGTCAAAAATAAAAGTATTAGAAACTTGTTCCCTAGTAATATTACTCCCAATTGATTGCATCCTTTTTAATATGATGTAAACTTTTTCAATAAAAGTTATGCATAGCTAACTAGCTCGATTAGATTTGTTCTTGGGTTTCTTAGGTAAACACGATGGCAGCGAAGTTATCGATATGTTTTGTACTGCTGAGTGTGTTTGGAATTATTACAAGCAAACTTCTACATCATCGACATCCTTCTGCAAGTGTGAAGAGTGAAGTTGAAAATCCGAAAGACGTGAGAAGATTTTTCCATCTTTCGGACACTCATCTTGATATGTACTTCGACCCAACTGTGTCTAACGCAATTGAAGAGAACATGTGCCGCACGGTAGCCTTATCGTCGCAAAAGAATTCCTCGAACGACGAGCCAGATCAAACGGAGTCGTCAGCAACATATGGACGTGTGAAATGCGACACACCTGTGGATTTGTTGGACGCTCTGACTACAGATATAGCAAGTAAAAACACAGCTATGGTAAAAAATGATGAAGTAGGAATGGAATTCATTTTGATGACAGGTAGGATATTCCTTGCTATGCATGGGAAAACAAAACAAATGAATTTATTATCACTCTTTCGGCGCTTCGATATCATGTGATATAAGTTATTAAAGTTGGCGGGTTTTTCAGAAGTCTTTCTAGACGACTCTACTATATATAAGTGATGAAGAAGAGAAAGTTAAACAATATATACCGTCTTTTTCGTTTGAGTTTACGAATAAAGAAAATAAGTCGCTAAGTTCATTTAACGTCTTTTCACATGAAGACTTTAAAAACATGTGGCAAGCTTTTTTAGGTCATGTTTGTTTCGAATGTTTTATGCATAGAAAACTTATCACTTTTAAGAAAAAAGCGCCGGCGGGAACAAATTGATATTCAGTCGCAAAAATTACAACCTTTTACAAGCAAAATATTTACAACCTTGATGCGTCTAAGATACTCCTTAAACTAAGTATGATCTCGAAATAAGTACCAACTGGTTTAAAAAAAGAGCAAACAAAAAATAAATTATATGCAGAACGATTCCTTTAAATATTTACGTATGCTGTACGAACAATTGTGCCAAATTTTTTGAAAATTTAATTGGTTTCCCCACCTTTAACCACTCTGCAGTGCACTTATTGGCGCCCAGCAAAGAAAAACTGACACATGATCTATTAGCTATACGTGGTCACTCAACTTTCAGATATCAAAAGGGGCCCATATAAAAGAAAAACAAGAAGCCTTAAGGCTTGAAGATTTCCGCCTTGTCAAGAGAAACTTTCCTCAGAGCAAAACGTTTAATGATCGACCCAAGGCTGAGATTTCCAATTTAAAAACAGGATAAATGATTGAATAATTGCGCAAAACTATGTGACTTAACCGTTTTTGAGACTATTCCATTTCTTGAGTAGTTTTAGTTGTAAAAACAATGATTTGAGTCTGGGGTTTTGAGTTTGAGGTTCATGTTCTTATAACATTGTTCTTATATAAAAAAAAGGGTTAAAGTAACCTGGTCTGAAAAGTATTAAATATGGGCGAAAAATAACGCAATTTATATATACTTTAATTTAATTACATCTGAATAAATAACAAAAATATACAGATTTACACATAGTTCTTAAAAAGTATAAAAACTGGGGATCTACCTGGAAAGTTCTAAAAAATTTCATGATACAAATTCTGTAAAATTGACAAAGAAAACCATAGAAGTCGAGTTTCCCAGAAAAATTATGTGAAGTAAATACTATTAAATAACCAAAATAAGACTAGAATAAATTATATAAATATACATTAGTTTTAGTGATGATTCAGTTTTCACAATTTAATGTTTGCAGTTTACTCTGTCAACATTTTTGGAAATGCTGATGATGGCTGTGTTAGATTATGGCTGACCTAAAAAAGAAAGAAAAATACTAAAAAAAAACATATATATATGAAGAAATCGAAATAATCTTAGTACATTAATGTGATATTATTCTGTGCCCTATATATTTAAAGATGACAGGTATAAATGCAAGATAGAATAACATTTTTCACCATTTTATGAAGTTTTGATAAAAAAATCAGGTGATACTGTGAAACGCCAAATTTTTGTGATGTCTGTCTTTCCAAGAAGAATACCTGCATGTACAGTTTACAAAGACAAATTTTGGCAGTTTCATAAATATTTAATTTTTTTTGAAAAACCTGCCTAAAAGCATCCCTAAAATGTTATATTCAACAGTGACCAAGAATACCATATTTACTCTATTATTACTTTACCACCGGATTAGTGTTTTAACCTACAAAATAAAGGTGGGTTTAGAAGGAATATTGTAGGATATAGGCTGGATATGTGGGATTATTTTTGGGTAAAAAACCTCAGTGTAGTATTGTTTTTAACAAAACTCAGCAAGTTTACCTCAAATCTTTTCCAGGCTATAAGCAATGCAACTACCTTTACAACCTTTAATTGGAATTTTAATATGCATTCAAAATTGTTGTAAGAACCTAACTTGCCAAGGGTACAAATTATTTGCACAATAAATTTTCCTGAAGCTTATTTTTGTGGATGAGTGGTACAAAAATGCTTCATTTTGCAGAATATAGTGCAGATGACAACATTTTCACGAAATGTGCGGTATTAATTTTTGGGTGCCTAAAGTTCAGTTATTTTAGCAGAGGCAAAATCAGTATTTTGTCTAACATAGTATTCAGAAGTTGGGGCATATTTACAAATGAGCAACATAGAACTCAATAACTTAGATTCTAAAGAAATCAAAATATGAAGAAATGAAAAATTTTGTGGTAGAATTGTTGCGGCTAGCTGAAATGGAAAATTTTGCAGAAGAATTTTTTTGACCGATGTTTGACTGATTTCTAAAATTTCTGTGGAACATTTTTGCGGATTTGGTCCAAAGTTCTGCAAAAAAAAGTTACTTCCACAGATATGTATGCAAATTTTGAAAAGGCAGAAATATTTTTTACAATCCATGGCAAAAAAGGCAGGATTACTTGAGGTGGGAATAACAGGGAAGCTGGATAATAGAGTAAATACAGTATACTTAATACATTTTTAAAGCTACATTCACATATGTTTTTGTGCACATCAGGGAGAATTTTTATTCAGTGACCCCATTTACGTAAGTTACGACACACTTACATGCAAATTAAGCTCGTATGTCAGGTTTTTTTAGAGTAAAATTTTTTGCTTGTAACACAACGTAACGGTCCACAGGCCAAAATATATAAGAAAAAATGTTCGATTTAGGATTCAAATTTGAAAAAAATGTTTTTTGAATATTCGTGTACAAAACAAAATGCCGATTAATGAAGGACTTGTTATCTTAATACAAAAGTACACAGCCCTTTTCATAAAGTTCATAAAGAATTTTATCAGAAAAATGCACCGTAGATTTGCCAGTCAAAGTTTGTAATTCTGATCTGCTGCTGATGCTGCATTTTAACGATAGTCATGTTAAATATAAGACAACACTTATTTTACGTTCTTTATGTGAAACTTTATATGCAATAGTCTGTTAGCTACCTATACATGCAAATGTAGCTTAAACCGGTCAAACTTTCATGAAAACTACTGCACCTTTTAGGCTATTAATCATCAGTTTTAGTTCCCAAACTGTAAGTCATTTGCTTGCTCACCTGATATTTGAAAAAAGGTAATGGGTTTGATCCCTAACTACATATAAGGAAGGCCATTTTATAGTTGGGCAGAAATGCTAGGGAATTGCGTAGCTTAAAATAAGAGCTTTAAACACTCTGAAGAATCGCAAATGAAAATCACTTTAACATAGCTAAGTAACAAACTAGCTAGCTTAAAAGATACAGCATTTTTTTACCTGAGAAGTCTCATCGACCAAACATCCTGTTTTGCAAAAAATTGATTTGGAGACATATCAAGAGGAACGGTAACCGACTGTTTTGGGCAAGAAACTTTGGCATGTGGGCCCTGGAACTCGAAGAACTTCGAGAAAAAGCCTCGCAGGAAGCCATGAATATCAGATTCTGACAATCTGAGATCCTATTGGCTAAAAAATCAAATAACGCATTTCTATTGGCTTTTAAGAAATTGAACAATTTCCAAGCCCAGGGTAAATACTTTATCCTGGACACCGCGCGTCCAGGCTATAGGTGGTCCCTATCTCTCTATCTTCCAAGGCGATTTTAAAGATTCCGCCTTACGCGGCGGAAATCAATTAAATTTCCTATCTAGCAGTCGTGAACTTTGTCAATTTCGTGACCGCTAAATCACGATAGATTAACGGTAGATATTTTAAGCTTTCGAAAAAATGTTTTGAATTCTAAGTGCCGGAGATTTGCTTCATTTAAGTATACTCTAGACCGACTCCTAAAAAAGGGAAGCGTACAGTATTTAGCGGAATATAATTTTTCAACCGGCCGTTTTCTGGTCAAACTCTTATAAAAAGCTTTCTAAAAGGCGGACATCAAATTAGCGGACAATACTTTTTACATAAAATGGTAAATATGGCCTTTTTTCCCTTCAGTTAGCGGACGACCAAAAATATTTATAAGCTGAAATGAAAAAAGTTGAGAAAATTGATCAGTTTTACAAGTATTCATTTCAAACATTCCGAAACTTTACGATCAAGCTCTTTTTCTACTCCGTTAATGTTTTCAATCTAATTGATCAATCAATTTCGTTGGCCGTAGAAACGTTTTGTGAAATATGGCCAACGTTTGTTTCGTTTTCCCATATATTAGATCTGATTATCGTGACTGCATTTTCGTCAAACTCATCTTATGGCTCCTGCATGCATTTTAACATTTACCGAACCAACGGTCAATTAGTAACTTCTTCAAATAAATAATTATTATTATTTTGTTGGAAATTTCGTTCTCCTTAGTTATTGAATTTTTTTTTATGTTTATATTTTGGTATCCCTTGACGGACATTGAAAAACTTTCCAAAAGGCAGGCATCAATTTTCACCAATGGTCGCTGGAGTTTACTGGAGACAAGTAAACTTCCAAGCGTTTGCAGACAGATATATTTGAAGGGCAGAAATATCGCAGGCAGAAACTTTCGCGTGTCAAAAAGTGTCAAAATTTTGACAAAAACTTTCGCATTGGGCGATTTTTGGAAAAATTTTCACGGAAAAAAAAATTCGCGAATTCAAAATAAAATTTGTTTTAGCGTGAAAAAGCTTTCCCAAAGAGCCAAAATCCAGGAAATTATTTTTTCAATAAATAGCATCCTCAGGTATTTACGATAATCAAAAGTCTGCACCATTAATGTTTCAAGGAATCAGGCTACATCCGAGAAGTCACAGCACCCACAATCAAAACAACACCAAATGTTATCGTAATTGGTGATTAAACAAGAAGTAAATCACTAACTTTGAGATTTCCCCGTTTTATGACTTTTCTTGTGAGAAAAATTTCGCGTTTTGAAAAATATCCATTTCTTCGTGTGACTTTCGCAATTTACAAAGGCATAAACATTCGCGAAAATGGCCAAGAAACGCGAAAAACCCGAAAGTCTCTACGCGAGAAAGTTTCTGCCTTAAAGTATATTTTTCAATAACCATTTAAAATCTAAAGCTGCCATTTTCAGTGTGTTGGAAATTGGGCGTATTTTTAGTGTAATGGAAATTGGGCGTATTTTAAGTGTAATAGAAATTGGGCGCATTTTTAGTGTAATGGAAATTGGGCGTATTTTTAGTGTAATGGAAATTGGGCGTATTTAACGCTGGGGGTTGCTTCATGAACATCTTAATAGAAAGAGGCCTTACTGCTTCAAAACTATTCTGACGACGCTCATGAAGATGGTATTTTTTCAAAATAAAATCATTAACTAAGTGCACAATCAGAGAAGTTAAAACGTCTAAAAAATAATTAACCTTCAGGCTCCGAAATACGCCAATCAGCCTCTTGGCAAGGCGGAATATTGACATGCAGTTTAGGAGCCTTAACTTGTGATCGCTCAAATTTGAGATATCATATGAAAGATAATTAAATTACTCATCCAGCTGTTCTCAGGTTAACCAGTTTTGAGATGGGAGGTGGCAAAAAGTTTGGTTCAAAGGTGAAAAAATGTCGGCGAAAAATAATAGAAATTCGAGGTTCTTTAAAAAACTGGTGTAGTGTTTGTATTTCTTTAGGAGATCAAGTGGCGCATGGTTATTCTGATTTCGAACTGGAAGGAACCATAAAGGAGAATGTTATGCGATCGTTGATCAACAGCTCAGATATTATTGGAAACTCTATCACGGATATTCCAGTGTATTTTGCAATAGGTAAACTTTTTATCAGTACTAATTATAGTGAACTTCAGGTATACTTATTGAAAAGAATTAAACGAATGATTAGAATCACCTTTGGAAACGGGCTCTCGATAAATATTTCCTTTTTATTTAAAAGTCATGATTTTCGTTCTAGAAATTGACGGTATGAAATCCATTTTTATATGTACAAGACTTTTTATTATTCTTTGAGCATTAGGAACTCCAATTGTTTTATTTATGTGGATTCAAATGTCAAGTAAGAAACTTGACTTGAAGGAGAATTTCCACACAAAAATTTTCGCCGCAAAATGTAACTTTTTCTTCGTAGAAAGGTCCCACTTTTCAGCGGCGAAGTATTTTTAATTTGAACTAGTCAGTGCGAAATTATTTTTAGGAAAATATATTACTGGAAAACATTCACAATGATCATTTTGTTTTCAATACTCAAAAGTCTGTTTACATTCAACGTCAAATTCGCTGCCTATGTTTTGATTCTCGTGTAGTCAAAAAAGAATTTTGCGACCGAATTCGTTGAGCTATGAAAAATTATTGAGCTATGAAAAATTATTGAGTGATATAGATGAAAAGGAATTAGCACAACACTTTAAGACTTGTGGCTGTTCGATGTTATTTATTAGTTTGAACTAATAAATTACACAGACTATTAAAATTTTAACTTCTGAAAACACTAAATTTAGATAGGGATGGAGAAATAATTCAAGATTTTGGATTTTAATAATGTATCCATTAAAACAGAAGAAGAAATTATTATTCAGAGGGATTTATATCTTTTGTGTGTTTCAGGAAACAACGATCTAGAGAAGCACAATGAACCACCTGTCACCAAGAAAGATCGAGAAGACTTTTATTCCGAACTTCGGCTAACGTGGGAACCTTACATCTTTCGTGGAAACAATAACAATAAAAAGCATTTGGATTCGTTTCGAAAATCGTTTAACGAGGGTGGATATTATGCCTTACCAATTTTCTGTTAGTATCTTCCTTATGTTAAATTTAATAATTTTCTTCGTTATCCTAATCTGTTGCTTCAAAAAATTTCCCTAAGGATAATATGCAAATTTCATTTGATGAGAACAATGCAATGATGCGAGGTTAACTCGTTTGAAAAGTATGTGTTTCTGTGGTTCTTTTAAGAGCCATTTTTTTAACAGCCAGACAGCTCCAGTAGGAGGTAAAAACAAGGGTATTTAAAATCTCCTGATTTTTGCACCAGTGAAACTCTATCATACTGTGAGTTTACCCTGAAAATATGAGCGTCCAACTCCAAACGGTTCTTGAGATATGGTCCGTCAAAGTTTGTACAATTTTGCCATTTTTGTGACCCGAGAAAGTCACACATAATGGGGAGCAGTTTTCAAGTCACAATTACTGGAAATCTACAATTCCTAACAACTTCAAATTTGGGTGATTTTAGAAGCAGCTCCAGATTTCTCGTTCAAAACAAAGGCAAAGGTGGCTGCTTTTCAAACGTGTATGGTTAAATTAGTAACTTTTTGACTAAAAATCAAATGCCGAAAAAAGAGATGTATATATATTCCGTTGCATATAACATTATTTGCCAAAATTATTTCATCGTAGCAAAGACTACCATTTTAATCGTGCTGCATACAACATACTGGAGTTCGCCAACAGTAAAATTAGACGACGCTATCGAGAAAATTGGTGATGAGCAGATGGAATGGTTTGAGCAACAACTGAAGGATGCTGACAAAGACGAGAAGGCAGTCATTATAGCCGGTCACATTCCGCCTGGGTATTTTATTTCTCTATCTAATAATTTGCAATAGGTGTTGCAATGTGTAAAGCACATAGGATGCACTTTCAAGAAATATAATATTTGATATCTTTAACGTTTGATATTTTTTGTAGTTAAGTATTTCTGACGTGAGATTAAAAACACCTCACCACAGCCTCGTCAATAAATAGTTACTTGATAATGTAATAAATAGATATTTAACAAAGTACCTGAAATTGGGTTTGTAATAAATAAGTTATGTTATAATTAAGTTAGTCCTGATAATAATAATGCTTAGATGTTAAAGATGTAACACTGTCAGTTGTAGTTCGAAGCACTTTATCTGCCGTTCACACCAAATTATTCGTCCAGGATATGTTAGATATCTTAAACTCTTAGAATGTTTATATGCACAAAACTTCCCCCAGTATCTGCAGGAAGACTTTATATTTTTATTATTCATAAAATATTTTCCTGTCTGCCGAGACCTTGAGTGTGCGTCGTCAATAAGCAGATAGTTCATTTCCCCCCTATGAACAAAACCTTCTTTCTTGTAGCATTGATAAATCAACGGGTAATGAGACATACGCCGAGAAATTTGCAGATACGTATATACAATTGACTACAACAACTTTTAAAGACATCATAAAAGGTAGGAACGGACATGAACAGTTTTGAGCATTGTAGATTGAAAAAGTCGTAATGTCAGAATAATCATATAAAGTTAAAACATTAGCCGTATTTTGTCTGTTCATGTCTATAAGGACTGGCGAAATCACTTTGTGCTTACACGGAATAGTGTTGCACAAAAAATGCAAAGCAACCGAAAATGTCGTTCGATTCTTCTCACAGTTTAAAGCGCTACGCTTAGCGGTCCACGACAAGTCTCCCTATTAACAAGACCTGTGTTTCTTTAGCTCAATTTTTTGGTCACACGCATACTGATCAACTACGTGTTCTGAGGGAGGAAGACAAAGTAAAGAATACAGAAGCAGCCAACTCATTTCTTTTAACGGTACCCGGCGTAGCTCCCATAAGTGGTAATCCAGCGTACAGGATTGTTGAATTCAACTCTAAATCAAAGAAACTAATAGATTATGAGCAGCATTTTATGGATTTATCATTATCTAATGGTAAGTAGTCTTCTAGGTTAAACAAATTTTTTTAATTATTTTGTAAACTTTGACCACGAAAGCTTATTCCTGTAAATATTGATTTTCTAAGCCTGTTCTGATTATTTTAGCAAAAAGTCCTGCCGCTAATGTAGGAATGTAGAGAGTCAATAGAAAAAAATAGAAAAATTTTAAATGGACCCATGTATTGGATCGCATTTGCTGGTGACATGGCAGTTGTATATAAACATATGTTACCCACCATTAACTTAATATAATTATAATACATTCTAGTTAAGAACAAACCCATATGGAAATTGGATTACCGTTTCAGAGACGCGTATACCAAAGAGAACATTGATGAAGAAACAGTTGAAGATATTCTAAAGAAAATTGTCGACGAGGAAGATGATGGCAACACCATGGTTGAGTATCTGCTTCATCGAAATGCTCGATTCGATATGAAGTCAGCTGAGCGATACATGGAGCATTGCGCTGGTATGCACGCAACGAGCTCCGCTTACGAAGATTGTATGAAACTATACGAAGACGGACAAGTATAAAGGCGAATATAAAACCAAACCATGACAAATCTGCGACAAACATTAGAAAGTAGATATAAATTTTAAATGGACAGTAAAAGGAGTTTATGTATGAAAAAAAGTTAACAATGTACCCATATTTTATTAAGTTAAATAAAGAAGGTACTCAAAACGTGCTGAATTAAATCGGTCGTTTAACATCACTAAAGATTTTATCCTAACAACAATCTCTTTCCCCCTCTATTTTTTTAAACGCCAAAGAGATAAACAACAGCTGTGCTTTAACTTCCCTCTTACTTGCTTTGTTCTAATTTGTCTTCCGCACAAACCGCTGCATGAGCCATGAGTTACTGCAGAGACTAGTAAACCCTCTATGTGCACCATGAAACCATATAAATGCGTCTACTGCAAGAATTTCTGAAAAAATATTTTGGATACAACTCTGTCGTTTCTTAAGAGCGGGTCCGTAACCACAGGTGACCCCCTACAAGAATGTATCTGCTATAAGAAGAATGTAAAATTTCAACCCTTAAAATGTGTTTAGCAGCATAGAATCGTTCTATGTGTATGTAAAATGCGCTCAAAGGGAAACGAAATCTTGATATCTATTCATATATGCAGGTCACCACACGCTATGAAGGACTAATTGTTTCTTCACCAACCCAGTAACTTCTTCTTTGTTAATCTAATGTTTACCAAGGTTATTTCGTTTCAACATTTTGCTTGCCAAGACGAGATACTAACACTCAACCAAGTAGCATTTTTTATTCTTTTTTATGCAGGTAATGTGTTTAAGCATTTTACAAAAGACACACGGAGTTGGAGTGCTGCAATTTCAACAAAGTTCCACAGTCATAGATCTTACTAAAAAAAATCTTTTAATAAAACAACGTTAAATTATAGATCTTAAAAAGGACGTTTGTATACACTCAAATGTGACCTATTTAAGCCACCCAGCCTCAAGATACAACAGCGGTTTAAAGTTAAGATTTCCACGTTTTAAATTCAAAAATCTGAAAAGAGTTAACAGCCGTGCAGTGTATCACTTTGTAATCTCTTCGCATTTTGTAATCCATTTTGTCGCAATTTGTAATCCTTTCTTGTCACACTTTGTATTCCTCCGAGCTCTCGCACTTTGTAATCCCCAGTGTTTTTGCAATAGAATATTGCCTTATCTCCCGTAAAATTAACTCGTACTGCAGTAGTCACGAATTTTCATACAAGAACATAGCTATAAATAGGAAGAGAAATGTGTTAGTATATTTCCGTTTTGTAAGAAATCAGCAACCTGATTTGTTCATAGCCGATTTATTCCAAAAAGACAAATATTATAACCAACGTATCTCGTTTATTTCAATTTTCAGTTTTTTATTACTTTTGATTCTATTAAAATGATATTCTTCAATACATTCTTGCATCCTGTTAATGCAGATTATGAGACATAAAGTCAATAATGTAACATAGTTATAGTCGGGGAGGATAAAGAACCAGCCGTTAGAATGGATTTACCCTACCGACGTTAAAATTTCAATTACTTTACTTTTTACCTTAAATTACCGATTTGGTGACCTACTGTAACATATAAAGGTATAAGCAGACATGATAGCAGACATGATAGCTGTAACTGTCATCTGTTTTTTTACTTTTTTTAATACAAAAAGCGTTTTAGAAAAGTATACAGTGGCAGAAATACCAGGGATTACAAAGCGCTAAAATTAGACTACAAAGTGCGATGGAATCACAAATTGCAGAGAGCTTGTGATACACTACGACACGACTCAATAAGATCGATTTATTTTTGTTTAGAAAGTCACTTGCGCACGATGTCCTAATATAGAGAGTATAAAGATGATGTTTGAATTATTGTATTGTTGTACCACATAGAAGGAAATTGCAACTCATTTTGTAGTATCATTGAGCGGATTCGCTCGTTTTTAGCCATTATTGAGTGGATTCGCTCGTTTTGAAGCATTATTGAGCGGATTCGCTCGTTTTTTGTTCATTATTGAGCGGATTCGCTCGTTTTTGTTCATTATTGAGCTGATTCGCTCGTTTTGAAGTATTATTGAGCAGGTTCGCTTGATTACAAAAAATAAAAAGGGCACGACTTTTTTGGCAGATACATGCCACCGTAGATAAACCGTTAAAATAGCACTTCATTTATATCAAATGACCTGATGTCAGGCAAAATTAGCATAATTAACATTCTAAGCGAAACATTCGAGACACGGCCATATTTTTATAAAAAATAAAAAGATTCCTAGACAACTTTTCAACCTCTTTTATATAAAATTGATTTTTCACGCTATAAGAGAGCTGGCCTTAAATTGGGCATCGTATCATATAATCTTATGTATCCAATTAATTGGTAATTAATAAGTTTGTCCGAATGATAAAAAAAAAAGTACCCAAACCTAAGCAATCAATTCAGCAGAAAGTCAAAAATATGCATATTTGCAGAAATATTTTTGAGCATTAATACTTTCGAATGCAAGAAAAAGAATACAATGCTTCTCATAATGTTTCAGTGATTTCTTCAAAAAGTCCTGAAGTGTTCTTGTTTAATTCTTTATGCAAGATGACAGGATGGTAAGAACGTTCTCTTAAAAAAATTTTTTTTATATTTTTTGCATATATATGACACTTTTAGCTCATATATTCTAGCTGCACTAACCTTAAAACCTATCAAACAGGAGACGCCCCCCCCCCCCCCTTGTTAAAACCAGCAATGTTACTGGATGTGTGATTAAATATCATAGTATAAAATTTTGTTAGACGAGCTATACCTTAAAAAATACAAAATATTTTCTTTTTCTTGAAAGAAAAGAAGGGTTCTTTTCTAGCCTAGATAGCTAAAATAAATCAAATTAGGGTGTATTCGAGTGCTATTTTCAAGATCTAACAATTGAGCATTTTGTCAATGGCGTTTGAATTTCGTTGTCAATAGTCACTTCTAAACACCATATGGGACATATAGGACCTATGTTCCATTTATCCGTCGTTAATGAAAAGTAGAAGAAAAGCGAAAAATGATTGTATTTAAATCTGTCGGTTTTCCACATCTTGTTTAGAGAGTATGAATGGTGAAATTATGCTGATGTCATGCTTCGCAAAGAAGAAGTTGAGCAACGTCCATGTAACTCTTCCTTTAATGTTGATGTGGAGACATCTATAGTTATAAATAAAAATACATTCGAACGTGGGAGAATTTTAAAACGGGGAAGAAAAAAGAAATGATAATGCCTGTTAATCAAGTTAATGAACAGGTACAAACAATTTATCAATTTATAACAAGAGAAGTCATAGTATTTAAGAATTGTGTTGATTGTTTCAAATCTATTGAATTTTTTATACTGCGAGTTTTTCTTGAACTTTTTCTTACAGAATTATCATCAAAAGTGTAAAGCCTTCCCATGTTGTGCCGCGTTTGTAAGCAAATAGCTTATTTTGTAACACCTGCCGCGTTTTGTAATAAAAATGGACTATTTGTGTGCTAGTGAAATTCATTATTATATGTTTGGATACGGTGTTTGGAACTCAATGGTTCTGGTTGACTTGTCTTGGTTGAAGTCGAATATCTCAGCAGAACACATGATGTCAGCTTTACAAAAGAAAATTTTCCGTGCGCTAGTGGCGCAGTAACTAACCAATCAAAACATATCGTTATTTTTGACGTTTTTCTGTTGATAGGTTTGATGCAAAATAGCTTATTTTGTAACACCTGCCGCGTTTTGTAATAAAAATGGACTATTTGTGTGCTAGTGAAATCATTATTATATTGTTGTGATACTGGTGTTGGAACCAATGGTTCTGTTGACTGTCTTGGTGACATCGAATATCTCAGCAAACACATGATGTTCAGCTTTACAAAAGAAATTTTCCGTGCGCGTGGCGCAGTCTAATGCAGGCTAAGGCGTACATCCGCTTATAACTAACCAATCAAAACATATCGTTATTTTTGACGTTTTTCTGTTTGATAGGTTTGATATTCAACTGAGTTAATGAATGAAAATGAATGAAAGTTCGCTCAGTTCAACAAGACTACATTTATTTATATATTTTTTATGTTATTATCCATTGTCGTGGTACAGAAACACGAAATGCAATGTATAAAAGACAGGCAAACCCGTGTGAGTTATAATAATACCCGTAAAAAAAATTAGAATACGTTTGTTGAAGTATAAGCCTGAGTCGAACAATTTTTAGGATGCTATATTCCCATAAACCTATATTGTCATAAAAATTAACGTATTAATAAACGAAATATAAATTCCTTACTCTTCAGAATTACATTTTGATTCCCAAAGCAAAATCTCCACCCAGACCTCTATGCTTTATTGAAAGATATATTTAGCATTTTTGTCGTATCTAGGAAATCGTATCAAGGAAACATAGGATATATATGAGTACCATTATAATTAAATGAAATCTAAGTTTTGTTTTTGCTAAAAAAACCAACAATTTTAACGACATTTTAACGAAGTTCTTGCGAGGTGTGATCAAAAAACAGCTGGCAAAGTGGAACCTTTAAAATACATCATACCTCTCTACTTTCAGTTATGAAACTAACTTCAGCATGCCACCCCTCCAGCCTATCACACTTAAAGATGATGATTCTGAAGACATTCCTGTATCGTTGCCTGAAAGAGATCCTACAATGCCCCACCTGGCTCCTATTCATGACACAGTGGCCTACAAACAGGTTCTAGTTGACAGTAACTATTACTGTTATAGAGAAAACATTGGTATTAATAGCAGTTTTGGGTAGGTTCGATATATATAACTTATTACCTTTAATTAGCACTATAATATGTGCTATTCCCGACCTCAATAAACATATAAGGGTGAGAGACATGGCTGATATTATAACAGGGGGAAGGAAAGGGGGCAAAAAACGCCCTATTATTTAGGCATAAATTTCTTTGTAATGTTGAAATTTTGTGATTTTTCCTAACTCTAATGATAGAGTTTTCTCTTTCCTGGAATTTCCCACCATTACAGGGGGGGGGGGGTGTAACTACTGATTCAGAATTCTTTTTAGTTTAAAATGAAAATTTGCAGTATAGACATAATTCAATATTCCCATTGTCTACACTTTTTTCATAATTTTTTTCTGTTTAATATTTCAAGAAACATTTCGTTGGATTTTCTCGAAGATACCGCCGCTACTTTTAGTAACGATTACATATCAGAAAGTAGTAACAATAATTGTCCGCTATCAACATCTTCATCTACAGTTGCAGACACTGAAAAAGGTTCGAGGTAAAATGTTTATAAATTCAATCTGATTATTGGTTATTCTTCGGAGCAAAGTAGATATACAAACGCTTTTATATAACCAATATCTTAAGCAACACGACGCTCTAGTCATAAACAAAACAACTTTTGAAGTATGTAACTGAATAAAAAAGGGACAGAAACACAGGATGGATAATAATAACAATTCTTTCCGAGACTTTGTTTGTTTGATGCAACGCAGTTAAAAAGGAAGTTTGATTTCAATTGGTGCATCAGCTTAGTCAGGAGCAAGCGAACGCGTGGATTTGACCTACCCGAGCAGATAGTCAAGAAGCAATAACTAAGCAACAACTAAGCAACAATTGAATTTTGAGAATGCAGAAACCAAACAAAAAACATGATAAAGAATGTCTGGAAATAACAAAATAAGTCTACTTTTCATTTTTGTTTCTAGGACTCTTTGAAATAAAATCAAAAACACTAACCACTTTGGCGTTTATTTTAAAGAGGTCTGGAGACGAGAATGATTTATTTTTCGTCACGGTAAACATTTCCATTCAATATCTTGAAGAAATTCATCTAGAAACAATCGCAATATCATTTCTTTTCAATGGCCTGAAGATGAAAGATTAGGGGCGTAGTATCCTAGGGCGGGAAGACTTTGATTCTCTAGAAATTTTGTGGATTTTCAGCCAAACACCGAAAAAAAAATGTTTACTTGTATTGATTCTTTCCAATAGGAAGTAACAACAGAAATTTTCTACATCGTATTTTCTATTATCCCCTCTACTAGCAAACATTTAGGGTGCAACCTTCTTATTTTATATCTGTTCCTGTTGTTTAGTGTAAATGGGAGCAATGATCATGATGAAAGCGTGGACAGCGATAGGAGTCAAGATATCGAAGGTTGTTATGTTGTGGAAAATTCTTCTTCCGATTCAAGTGAGAACACTAGTTTGAATTTCGAGTAAAATATGAAAAACGGTAACTTAGAAGAAGTAATATAAAAATGGCGGTTCGATTATCTGGCGGTATTTCTATTTCCTGCGTATCTTATATTTGCTTAAAAAATAAACTTTTAAAAAGTGACAAAATATGATATTGGACATATGGCATTCATGTTCCACCTGCAGCTAAATTGCAAGGTTTGAATATTTCTTTAATGCATTATGTTTTTTTGGATTTGTTAATCCTAATATTAAAATAAAAAAATACGTTAAATAATGAATCTTATGCATAAAAAAAGAAACAAAAAAATATTACTAACTTCCCTTGTTATTTTACTAGCGGAGTCCAATGTCGCATGTCAGATGCAGCCCTACAGGCATCTTCTTCAATTTTGGTTAAGATGAAAGCTAGTATTGTTATACATTTTTTTTGGCGTTTTGTGCTTATCTGCTGTCAGGAATCATCATTTCACATTTCTAGTTCCTAAACCTTGTGTAATGTTATTATTTGACTATCGCCAAAATAAAAAAAAACTACACTTGGAAAAATTGTTGACTGTAAATCTGTTACTGCTGAAAAGACAAAAAAACGTTTTTAGTCACTGTTTCCCGATTTGATGCTTTTTTTGTCAAAATGTACTGCGATATTTAAATATTTGCATTTTAGAAGACAATACACCGCTGTTCCTGATCTTGTTACTCTTCATAAAAACGGTTGTTAGATACTTTATAAATATACTGTATCTAATTCTCCTCTCCTTTTTTTTAAGGGTTGATAATTTTTCTTGTATAAAAAATAACACAAATCAAATTGGAAGATTTAAAGTAGTTTCTTTATTCAATTACATGTCCTCGTTTTTACATAAAACCTGCTTTATTCAATTACATGTACTCGTTTTTACATAAAACCTGCTTTTTTCAATTACATGTACTCGTTTTTACATAAAACCTGCTTTTTTCAATTACATGTACTCGTTTTTACATAAAACCTGCTTTATTCAATTACATGTACTCGTTTTTACATAAAACCTGCTTTATTCAATTACATGTACTCGTTTTTACATAAAACCTGCTTTATTCAATTACATGTCCTCGTTTTTACATAAAACCTGCTTTTTTCAATTACATGTACTCGTTTTTACATAAAACCTGCTTTATTCAATTACATGTACTCGTTTTTACATAAAACCTGCTTTATTCAATTACATGTACTCGTTTTTACATAAAACCTGCTTTATTCAATTACATGTACTCGTTTTTACATAAAACCTGCTTTATTCAATTACATGTCCTCGTTTTTACATAAAACCTGCTTTATTCAATTACATGTACTCGTTTTTACATAAAACCTGCTTTTTTCAATTCCATGTACTCGTTTTTACATAAAACCTGCTTTATTCAATTACATGTACTCGTTTTTACATAAAACCTGCTTTATTCAATTACATGTACTCGTTTTTACATAAAACCTGCTTTATTCAATTACATGTACTCGTTTTTACATAAAACCTGCTTTATTCAATTACATGTACTCGTTTTTACATAAAACCTGCTTTATTCAATTACATGTACTCGTTTTTACATAAAACCTGCTTTATTCAATTACATGTACTCGTTTTTACATAAAACCTGCTTTATTCAATTACATGTACTCGTTTTTACATAAAACCTGCTTTATTCAATTACATGTACTCGTTTTTACATAAAACCTGCTTTATTCAATTACATGTACTCGTTTTTACATAAAACCTGCTTTTTTCAATTACATGTCCTCGTTTTTACATAAAACCTGCTTTATTCAATTACATGTACTCGTTTTTACATAAAACCTGCTTTATTCAATTACATGTACTCGTTTTTACATAAAACCTGCTTTATTCAATTACATGTACTCGTTTTTACATAAAACCTGCTTTATTCAATTACATGTACTCGTTTTTACATAAAACCTGCTTTATTCAATTACATGTACTCGTTTTTACATAAAACCTGCTTTATTCAATTACATGTACTCGTTTTTACATAAAACCTGCTTTATTCAATTACATGTACTCGTTTTTACATAAAACCTGCTTTATTCAATTACATGTACTCGTTTTTACATAAAACCTGCTTTATTCAATTACATGTACTCGTTTTTACATAAAACCTGCTTTATTCAATTACATGTACTCGTTTTTACATAAAACCTGCTTTATTCAATTACATGTACTCGTTTTTACATAAAACCTGCTTTTTTCAAGCCAAGCTGAGACATAGATCTAAGCAATTCGAATCTTTTTTGCATATGAAGGAACAAAGTTGAAAAGCGTCTCTCCAACTACTTCCTTCATTGACATCGTTGCTGATTTGCGGAAGCAGATTCCTGACAAATTTGTTCTAAAGAAGATGAAATTATAATTCAGAACACAAATGAAGCAAAATAAGTTTAAAAATTCTAAACAAAGGCAAAAAAAACAAAGAAAGTCATAAGCAGAAAGAAAAAAGAAGAAAAAAGAAGAAGAAAGAAGAAGAAAAAAGAAGTAGAAGAAGACGGAAAGTGACATAATGCGAGAAGAAGAAGAAAGAAAAGCGAAAAGCTGCAAGAATAAACAAGAATAATAGCAAAAGGGACAAGAATTAGAAGCCAATTATAGTCGTGAGAAGCAAAGAAGAAGCAAAGAAGAAGCAAAAAGATAAATAAAGAAGCAAGAGAAGTACTAACCTTATCACTCGTTAAATATTCCTTTTTAGATGGTCGAAAACCACCTCCAAAACAAGAAACCACTGTCAATAATCCAGCAAGAAGAAGGACAGTTCTATATAAGCAAATCATTCTCCAGCTTTCCTTCTGCTTAAAAACCAACTACAACTCTCAGAAATGATAGAAGTAATAAACAGTCCCAATATTTAAAATACTAACTACCAAAGCACTGCGTCTTTTCTTTTAACTTTTCATCCATCGATAATTCACACTGGTAAAATAGTTCTTCTTCCTGATGAACATAAAGTACTTAACTACCTGTGAACCGAACTTGCAAAATCAATGAATAAATGATATTAAACTGAATAATAACGAGAAAGTGTTACCAAATCTTTTTATTTCTTACTTTTACATTCTCTTTAATCTTTTCAGTCAAATTAATTTTGAAATCTTTTAATTTTCCTTTTTTTTTGCCTCAAATAACTCAAGTACAAGAAACACTCAAATTATTCGTTTTCCAAATTCACCTGCTAGTAGCATGTCAATCAGTGTTTTATAAGTGTGGCGCGTGGCCTTGTGGTTATGGCGTTCTCTTCGTAATCACAGGGTCCGTGGTTCGGTCCACAGCGCTGGCATGTTTAGCAAGTGTCTTTACCACAGCTACGGGTCAACCCATGCCATGCGAGGGAAATTAAGTAGGCAATGCCGAGGTATACCTAATGTATACATTCAGAACATAGGACTCACATTGATAACAGTGTTTCCAACACTGAAGTGGCTATATCCTGTATAAATATTCAGAATAATAATAATGTCAATTTCACGTTAAAACCTTCTTCATATGTTTCTAAAGCATCAAATGATAAACCAAGTAAACAATCTGATACAGTTTTTGACTTCATAGCGCATAGCCTATGTCCCGAATGAAAGACTAGTCTTGATAGACTTAATCCACAAAAATCCTTTTGTCTTCATTACACGATTGTAAATCGTATTCTGTCTGTTTCGTTGAAGTAGTTGCTTGTTATTCTTTAATCTTTCCGCGAATTTATCTTCGAAATAAGGTTTCTTAATCTGAACAGTACTATTTTGTTACGATATTTAAAAATCTGGGCCAGCAGTAGCCCTACCCCTAGTCCATTTCGTAAAAAGAACATAAAGTACAATATTCGGATTAACTCGTTTTTAATTACATTGAAATGACCAATAAAAGGTGAAATACTGGTCGTAACTGAAACTGCACACTCAGCTATCATCTTTGTCATATATATCCTCTTTGTTTTTCGTTTTTGATATTTACCGATATTTTGATTTTAATGTGATGTCAATCCTTTTGATGTGCAACAAAACGATTTTTGCTGGTTCCATAAACAATAATTCATGATTGATGTAAGACTTTTTATTGTGTATTTTGTAGACCACAAGCATGATTAATTTTTTCACTGCAAGATAATTTTATCAATAGTTAGTATGTTGGCACAAGGAATCGGTCTAGACTACAGTTAACCCTATTTATGCCGGCTTTTTAAGTATCGATATTTAGAGTTGGAATTTACTAAGTTATCTGAACTTTGAAATGACTTCAGATCTGTTGACGAAACTTATTAGAAACATAGTGTAGCATAAATATTATTGGCAGGTATGGAAATTGCTGGCGTCAGTAACTTTCCTATGACGTCATCATTTTTCTGGTTACAAATGACTTCATTAACGCTGACCATTATGAGTCGATATTTTGGGTTCATGAGTCATTTTTGTTTGCTAAATGATTCATATGTAAATTTTTTCGGACCACATTTAACAACAATGAAATAATAACTCCCAAAATGTACAGTTTACGTATACATGCAGTTCACACGCTTCCTCAATGTACTTCGCATTTTATTTTATTTTTTTTTTTGTATTAATTTTTTGTATTTTTTTGACAGGATGAATTGTGAGAATAATCACCGAAGGAAAAAGTGGAAAATTGCTAGTGGAGTTAGAATATGCTGTGGAAAAATACAGTCCGGGAATAATTTATTTTCCAAAATTGTAACCACCTAAGGCATTTTATAATCCAGTAAAGGGAATTAATTTGCTTTCTTTTGCTGCAGTTCAATCAATGAATGCTAACGTCTCCACTACAAAGTACCACTACAAAGAGTGATCTGCTTTCTTAGTAATACAAGAAATATATTTTAACTATGTAAGCTAACTGTGTTAACAATGATAAAAAGGAACAGATCACATCAGCCTGCTTGTTATTTTAATTCTTTCATTACATGGAGATTTTATTTACATGGCCCATTTATACTAATTTACAGCAAGGAGTTGCTGAAAACTAGCAAGGAAAAGAGGCATATGGTAGCACTTCTTATAATACTACATTTCCTTTTGATGTAACAAACTACCTCACTTTTACTACGGTATCTTTTGATGGATATTACTTCAGATGTTTTCAATACGAATGTTGATGTTCCTCTGGACATCCCACCATTGCACGGAAGGAGGAGCGTAGTAAACGAGCTGTATTCATTTCCGAGGACAGCTTCATTGTACTTTTTCTTCTTCTTTTTTTATTAAAACAGCCTATTCATATTTTGGTTGACATAACTATAAAGTAAAATACTCACACACAAAAAAATGACCTGATTTGGTTGGAACACGTTGAGAAGTCAGAATTATTATATTTTTGTTCAGTTGGTGTTGATCCTCCTTGTGTTGATGTAGAAGAGCTGTTTCTGTTTACCAAATTCGCCTTTCTCCCCTTTCAATATTTTCTCAGGATGCCAGAAAGAGGTGTCGGCTTGGTTGAAACAATTTGCACTACATGAAACCAACGTTGGCGAGGCGGAAAGAGGAAATAACGGTTCAGTATCAGCAACTTTGACATAAAATTTTTAGGGTGTTTCATTATATTTTGTCCGCGATTGTATTAGGGCATTGGCTGCCCCTGCATGACTTCCATAGCTCAAGTGGGAGCTTTTAATGCGCTAAGACCTTATTTACAGGACTCTAATTTATAACAATAGTAACAGGCGCCGTCTTTTTTAATATTTAGCCTGCCTGCATAAAACTTATAATGTTTCGGCATTGCTGAGGTAAAAATACAGAAACGGTTACTTTGAAAAATATTCCCAGGTAGTTTCAACAAGTGACTTTTAATTGTAATGTGGCAGCCATGTAAAGTTAGTCGCATTAAAGAAACAACTTTTAATTGTAATGTGGCAGCCATGTAAAGTTAGTCGCATTAAAGGAAAAACTTTTCAAGAAAATTGGTGTAAATAAAACGCCCCTTTTACCAACGTGAGCAATTATGCCACTGGTGGTAATTCGTTTGTTTACAAAATAAACAAGTATCATGAATCATATAACGGTTAATGCGGTTTCATTCTTCCAACCCCCAGCATTTCCTAAACATCTGTAACAAAATAAACATTCCTTGTGAAGCATAAAGTGGGCGTATTTGAGGCAGGTATGAGTATCTCATTTCCATGCACCAAACCTATTATTTTAAAGTAAAGAAAACCTCTTAAAGTTACATGGGAAAATGACTCGGCTCGCTTCATTTACTTCATATCGATATAATCGCATTGTCAAAACCAAATGACATAAAATTTGACAAGGTGTGTCAATTTTTTGTTGTCTCCCTATCACTGTAACATTGGAATGAATTGACTGCTACTATCTAAAATGCGATTGGTTAGTGTGTATTGACGTAGGAGACACTGACATTTGGTATTTTAAAATGAAAAGAATTCGCTGAAAATGTTTCATTTCGCTTTAACTGTGAGATTTTTCGTAGGACTATCGACCACAGCCTGAACGGAATCTCTTTCAGCACAATCTTCCCACATTAAAAGTGTACACATGCGAACAGAAATATTAGATTAAGTGATTAAAAACTATTAACATACGATTGAGTATCCATAAAAAGTGTCATAAAATTCGATGATGCAACATAACTGTTCACTATAAGTTAACCCAAAAATACTGAGAAAGGGATTTAAGACCAATATCGATGATCTTCAGCGGCGCCTTTTATCTCGCGAACTTGCTAAATTAAAAATCTGCGCGGTTTATGCCACGTTTATGACGGAACCACAAAGGAATGTGAACATATTTATTCGAACATGTACTTCTCGTTTCACCCAACTGATAATACATTTTTTGATACGAATTTGTGTATTGAATCGCAATTCATTATCCTTAAAGTGATATGGAAAGTAATAAAGTGCTAGCTACTGCATTTTGCAAAGTTTAACTATGCCTTGTTATTAGAACAAGTTTGAGCAAAATAGATCGAGAAAAAAGGGACCCTTGCAAGAATGTGCGCAAAAAAGAGTGAAATTTAATTCATACTATGCTGTGACTATATCGGCGGTGAACATGGTACCTGCTAAAACCAGTGTCATCGTTTCCATATTTTGATGATTTTTTACGATTTTACAATCCTAGATGTATGAGTTGAAACTAAAAAAGTAACTAAAAAAGAACATTGACTGAAATGGTTTTTGAAGAACACTCTTCACTATAACAACGACTTCACTAAAACATCGCCGATAATACATCACAGTCGGTCAATATTTATTTTTTTCTTCCTGGTGACGCAAATACAGACGAGTGAAACTTGCTTTGACGATCGTGTTTTACTGAAAGAAATAGTATTGGCTTTTCAACATGTTTTTGTAACACTGTTTTATTTTATTTGCATATTTCCAACTTACGTGAGAGTAACGTCAAAGAATAAAATAATTCATTCATCAACATTCAAAAATTAATAACACAACTCGTGCCAGAAAATTGATTTGTGAAAAATGGTATTGCGCGAAAGCCCTATCGCTTTATTACAAATATAAAAATCTTCCCTCAACCTAACTGGATGTGAACGTATCTCAACCTTCTCAAAAGTTTTTAGCAATGTAAAAGAAAACAACAATTGCTCAAATCTAAGCTGATTCTGTTTTACATTAGTTCTTCAAAAGCACTCCTTCTTGGGTTTAAATATTTGTTATACGCCCCTTAAATTAGCGCAATAAATTCCACTAAAAAAGGGGGACTCCCTCATTTAGAACTTAGATGTTGCGCCTATTTAGAAATTGCACAGCACGCTATCGACACTACTTCACCACACACTTTTTCCTTTAGAAGAATATACTTTGTAAGAATATCAGGCTGGGATTTTAGATTAATAACAATATTTCTATTGGCTAGAAATTGTATATTCTTATAAAAAAGAGTATATATTTAAACTAGCATATCTCGTGTACTTCCGGTAGTCCATATTCCACGTTGTATTTCCTTGATCAAAGAAATGTGACAGAGCTGAAAATTGAAACTAGCTGCAGAATAAGCATCAAGCATGATCCAGTTTAAAAACTTTGGGGAGTAATGAGACTGAGACTGTTCAAATATTGACGTAACGCTTGAGTATGGAAGGTTCCACACTTTTCCCGTGTCAATTGTGATGAAAAAAGGGGGGAAAGAAAAAAGGGAAAAGGTATTTATCTAAAGGGGAATGTTTTAAGTTCTTATAGATAGTCACAAAGATCATGTTATCATTGCTTCATAACTGAAAAGCCTGTTACGAGAAGTTAGAGCTTTTAATTTTGTGAGGATAACATAGTACTCTTACATATCAACATACGTACTAATTAGAACCAGACGAGAGTTGTATTCTTCTTGTGAATAAATTAACCATTCTTGTACAGATATGATATTAATTACGTATTCATATTGCCAAAATTGCACACACAAATCAATTTAATGGCTAATTATATGATATAGAAGTAAAGTTGAACACTCTATCAAAGAGATATTAAGTCCACAAAAGACATAACAAGCATCGTTACATCACACAATCAGTTGGTTACGAAAGAATCCCTTCTGTTAGCACGTAGTGAGAATGCATGGGAAAACAATTTGACATTATGGCAAAGAAATAATTTGTTCGTGTTTCAGAAGAATCATGAGTAAATGCAACGGATATTTGCACCTAATCCTTCTTTAGAAGGTTTTCTTTATGAATCTTTTCGTGGTTATCTTAAAATATTAAATGTAGTAGCATAACATTGAGAACAATTGGTAATCTGAGTGGTTAAAAATGCTTTCACAGATTTAACTAACTCTTTCTCCGAGCGAGCTGTTTACAAAGTCTAATTTAAATTTAAATTCTACGCACTGAATTAACAAAATCTTATCCGTGTATTTCCCTAGTAGCCAAGTTACACCTGCTAAGAGATAAACAGACACAATGATTCATTTAACTAACATAGGGACAGCTAAAACTTGTTTTAACGTTGCGATATCTTAAAATTTCCAATCCCTTTCATGCCGATATAAAGTACGACCTAAATATTAAAACCTCGAATTCGCCAACCTCAGCAGTGAGTTAAGGCCTTAAATTACTCTTAATTGTTTACAGAAGACTGTAAAAAACTCTCGTAACAAAAAATCTAAACTATGTCCTACTTATCACAACAGTTGGTACACAATGCTGCTCTCGCCTGTTAGAACTACACCTTAGAAATAGCTTGGTGCAATCGAACTGCAAACGAAAACGCTAGTCACAGGAAAGTCTAAAAGATGCCATCAATTTGTTAACACCTTCTTGCATTGTTTGTCGCTAGCGGTTTAAAAATATAATTAGCAGGAGATAATTACATGCAATGCGATCGATTAAGCAGAGCATATCACATACAGATGGTGACATCGTGTAGGTGTCAATAAACAGATGGAGACGCGATAGCAACAGCTGCGTGTTAGTTACAGCATTATTAGATACCTCACTCAGCTGAATGACAATAGTAAAGCGGCCCCTATAACTAAACATTGGAGTTTTTTCCCATGTGGCTTTTTATGTGTGTCCATACTATTATAAAAAAATTAAATTGAATACCTAAAAACAAGCAGTTTGCTATATACTTATGCGGCGTTTAGAGTTTCAATTTGGAGAAAAGTCATTTTATCTCTTCGGTGTACGTTGAGAAGCTTTGCGATACTCTTTGCGAAGTCAAACCTACGTCAGTCTAAATTCTACTTCGGTCTTATGACAGAAGTAATATTTCAGTGTACCTAAAATATATAAACAGCGAATCAAAGCTCAAACGAAGTGAGTGCTACTGTGAATCTTCAGTTATCATTCTATCAGCATAAAACAACGACTGCAATATTCTTCACTTTGGGGTTAGTGAGACCTTGTGTAAACACTTCAGGTTGTCATTTTCCTTCGGCTAAAAGTATAACCTTGATGTATGTTGAACGACACTTCGAGAATGACGGCGAAAGTTCAAAAGAGAGACATTTTCATTAAACGGAAAAGTACCGGTTTAAAGTATTTTGTTTCAAAGTTATTACAATCACAATTTCACCGTAAAATTGACGTCATCATAAATAGGATGATTCAAATTTGCTTAGTAGTAAATGTAAAATGTTCGCAATTTATCCTTAGCCCAAAAAGTTGGTAAACATGTCCAATTTGGCACTGGCAATAAAACCAATTAATCTACGTCAATATATCGTCACTGTGGTTGATGTCAGAGAATCAGCTGTGGTAGAAACAAAAAACAAAACAATTATTGTGCGTTTGCTTTGAATAAGGACTAAAAATCCTAATGTAAATAAACTATTCTTAAATTGTAAATTTCCTTCCTATTTTTTTAATGTTTCGAGTACAAACGTTGACATTCCTTTACGTTAGAAAGACAATAGAAATGAGTGAACAATTAACTTAATTAAGTCAATTATTTTGACATTTAAAAGTAACATATGTTACGTTACTCTACAACTCAAATCAGTTGCGTTTAGTCTTCACAGCGGAGATAGTATCAAGGTCATGTGAAGAAATCACAAAGAATTTTTTCGCGCATGTTGACAACGTAAGAAGAAAAGTAAGCAAGAGATTACGAGCATAATAAAGAGAAAAAATAATTAAAATATTTTAACAATATATTAAAGAAAAGACGTGTTGACATTTTGTAGTTCGTGTTATGTTTAAAATGGAGTCTGCGTTATTTATATTTTATGCACTGTTTGTATGCATTATTCAAAATGTTCCAGCAACACCTGTAAACATTATTGGAACTAAAAAAGTTCAAGAGACTGAAAAAGAAAATGTTGTTAAAAGTTTTATTGCAAAAGAGAAAAAATACGAAGAAAGTAGGGAAGATGAAGAAGAAGAAGAGAGGTTGAGGAAAGCGCATATTCCAGAATATATGAGGAACTTGTACAAAACTTTAAACAAACAAACCGATGCTGGACTTTTGCATTATGCCAACATTGTTCGCAGCTATTTCGACCAAGGTTAGTTCCGACTTTTATCTTTTGTCATTTTTAACACACTCAGCTACTTAAAGCTAAACGTCCAGTGTTAAAAAGAAATTACTTTAAGGCATATATTTACAAAATAACTGTCAAATATTAGTTGTAAGCTCTCCAAGTACTGTTACTAGGTCTGGAAAATTTCCCAAGAATGCTTCCACTGCAAATTGAATTTTTATTGCAAAAACGTTTTTGAGCTTGTAGCAAAACTAAATTTGGTTAGGATAAGGTTTTTTACTTTGGTTAATTACTTTGGTTAGGATAAGGTTTTCTGCGAATAAGGTTTTTCGAAAGGAAAACAGTGTGCTTTCCGGAACCAACATCTATTTTAAAGCCACCTGAACTATATTTACTGAGCCGTATGCAGAAAATGGTGAAGGAAACCCATTTATGTCACATTTGTCTCGTATATTAAGATTTATAACATCATTTTATGAAGCTAATCAGGGATGTTTTTATTGATTTAAAAAGTTCTTTCATTATGCTATAGTAAAGAAACGTAGAATTTATTTCATGATTAACTTATCCAAACAAGCTGGGATGATTGTTTTTATCAATAAATAAATTTTCTGTTCCAGCTTACGTAGATTGAGGGAAGTTGTTTTTGAGATTACGCCAAAGTGTAAACAAAACATAAGGTTCTTTATAGTAAGCCAAATTATTTTCATATAAATGTAACAGGGTAGTACTGGACATAAATTGCTTTTGCTTTTACGAGAAAAAATTATGAAAATCGACTTGCAAAGTAATGGCTTCTAATTCTAATTCTAAAAATTTCTTCAGCACTTTATTAATTTTACTGATTCCTTCGACAAAGGAAATATTATGCGTTTTTAAAATAGCTACTGATGTTTTTATAGGCATGCCTAAGTTGATGCAACAGCAAAATTTAAAGTCTTTGGTGTCGGCATCTCTCGTCAAAAACATATTAAAATTTACAAGCAGAATAAGCGAGGCTATAGCAAGAACGTTATATGCAAATATTGAGTTACATGCAATTGATTAGTAGATTTAAAATTCAACTCTATGTTGACGAGGATCTTAGCTACGATCGACAATGTTGATATTTCATGAAATGATGAAAAAATAAGTTATGAAATAATAGATAAACACACAAGATAAATATTTAGTACAAGAAAAAAGATCTTTCTGGTAACTTTGAATGTGTTTGTGTTTTTTGTAGAAAATAGAATGACGTCACTATAAGTTTAATTTAAAATTAGGTAATATGTTTTTTATTGTATTGAAAATGTTATTATTTTATTTATTTCTATTTTGTATAACCTAAATAAACAATATGAAAAGGCGAATAAGTTACTGCAATTATTTTCCATTTATTTAATTAATACCAATCTTATATGTAAAACCAATTTCCTAATATTTAATACATCGCTAAATAAAGTTTAAATCATTCAAAAAACCTATTGTCGTGTCGAAGAAACGTAATCGGAAATATTAATTGGCAAACTTTCATTTGATCTTACATGATTACGTCGAGATAATGATGAAAAAAATTGTTACAAGCTTCTAGTGCAATCTGTTAACTTTTAAGTATAGCTCACATAAAGATGCAGTTCAGTTGAACATAACAGCTGCCTTATGTTCTATCTATAGCTTTATTATTTTCACGACTTTTAAAGCTATTTATATAAAGGTGTATCGTATAAAAAAGAAAGATTAAAAACATGACGGGAACGAACTTGTGAAAAACTGTTTGTTGTAGAGAAATTATAAAACGTTATACCCATTAAAAAGATTTTATTAGGACTTGACCGAATGACTAGGTATTATTGTAACTTAGTGGAAACAATTGGGAAGCATACTAAAATTAGCAACGTGCAGTCGCGCACACCTTATGTGTGAAAAACGACCGGTACACCCTTAAGAAGGTGCCTTTTAAAAAAAAGAGGGGAAGCTTTTTTTATGAAGTTCTTAGCTTGGGAAGAGGTATTAAGGAACCAGGAATAATGATTTTTAAAAAGAGCGGACGTTAAATCGATAAATTGCTACATTGAGAAAAAGCAAAATCTGTTGTTACCGTTTTTATTAAAGTAATAGTGACAATCTAAGCTGAACAGTGGTAACAACGAATTAAGGAGCAAACTTTCATACAACGATTACTACAATAGCTTAATGTCTCTCAAGCAATTTTATCATTCAATCATAAAATGACGGGACAAAAAAGGCTAATACTTTTTCTAGTATTTATCATGCAGGTTTCGGAATCTCTCATTACCCACTTTATCCCTGTCCTTCCGCTCTCTCGTACAATTTAAATTTCTATAGCTAAAAAGTCGCAGGTGCTTGAAAGACGCATTTATTTATTAACTTAAATCGACGTAATTAAGAAAAACAAAGCAGTCATTAGTAGTTAATCACCATTAAGAAGTAATGTGTATTATGAATGAAAACTGTTGTATCGTTTATGCAAAAATAATGAGTTCCTTTCAAGGTTGGTTTGGTCAGTTTGCGTTTTTTAAGCCCTCCCTTAAACTATCGAAGAACATTACTAATGGGAAAGTTTACTCCTTAGAGGCTCATTAGTTTTTAATTAGCACAATCAACATATTCCAACTAAAATATTCGTTGCGCTTCACTGCATAAGGAATTAATATAAAGTCCTTAAAAACTGACTGAAAAATTTTATTGAAGTCATAGCAAAAAAAAATGTTGGTAAAACCAATGCTGATTTGCAATTCTCACAATGCTACCAGGAATTGAAATTCAAAAACAAAGGACCTAATATTTGTGCATTGATAATTTTAAGAGAAACGTTAGAAGCAGGATTGCAGAGGGCATTTAGGATCAACAATTCGTTTAAAAACTGTTGTGCAATGATATACCATTTCCCAATCTTGTACGCATGCCCTAATTTGAACTTTGGGCATTATAAATGTACATCTTAGAGCCCTTTCTGATGCTTAATTTAGACAGTAGTTATGTACACGAAATTTCTAGTGTGTTGCGTGTTTGAATTGAAAGTAGCAGTACTGTATGAAAATAATGACAGTACACGAACTAGCCTAGATTAATGTTTGCTTGTAAATTAATTTTCTTACTGTTTTTCCTACTCCGAATTCAACGAGATGAAGTAACAGATATACTTCAGAACTGCTTTTCTTCCTTTGAAAAGCACAAATATTTTTATAGAAATTAAAATATCTTTTTGAATCTTACTGAACATTACTACTTATAACTTTTTAAGAGAAAAAAAATTTACCTTAAGCGCTGGCTAAAAAGTCCATCAGAAAATGTGATTTATTTTTTCAGCGAAAGCATCTTCTGAAAAGCCGTGATTGTAATTTATCCAACAAAAAATAAACTTTATATTCAGTCACATTAAACGTAACAAAATCAGTGTGAGGCTACCCTATGAGTGTGAGGCTACCATATGAGTGTGAGGCTACCCTATGAGTGTGAGGCTACCCTATGAGTGTGAGGCTACCCTATGAGTGTGAGGCTACCCTATGAGGCTGTCCTACGTATAAGGTACTAAAAATAGATTGACGGTTAGTAACGCAACCGGTTCTGTTGTATGTAGATTCTATACAAGGTAAAAATTTCTTTGGTGCTTGTATAGAATAAACTTTGAGCACAAAGTTTATTGACCTTATCCTTAACTTGAATCGCACACAATGTGCCATATTAGTTTTACAGCTAGTCAAAGAGCACTAATAAATTTCTGCCCCCCTGAACGTTTAATAGGACAACAAAAAAGCCTAAATAACAGACAAATCAAGTCATAGAAAAGTTATTTCACTCTCGTTTATATGTTCGGCAATTGCCTTTTCGTAAATAGGGTCAACAACAGACACATATGGTAACAACTTTATTGAACAACCTTCCTGTAGTTTTATGTGTAACATTAATAATATTGAATTTTTGTAGGTTTAGCAACGACCGAAATGGAACAGCAGTCGTACCAATTCGACATTGTCGATATAAATAGAGAAAGGGAAAAGCTAATAAAAGCAGAGTTGAGAATTTTTAAGTATCCCAACAGAAAGAGGACCCCGTTGACAAGCTTTGTTCAGATTGATGTTAAGGACAAAAATACAAATAAAATTATTAGCTCAAGGATTTTAACATCCAGTGGCAGCGGATGGCAAGTATTTCCCGTTACGAACATTGTCAGTGCATGGATATCGAAAGAGCATTTGAATAAGGGCGTACAATTATCAGTACGCCCTCTATATGGCGCTAACGAAGAAGTAAAATTCGCAACAAAGAAAACAGTTAGAAGAGAGCCGATTCTCGTCGTTTATACAAAAGACAGTGACGATCTAGTACTAGCAACTCTTTCAAACTTAAAACAAAACGCCGCGGTTTTCTTTGTGACGAAGACTAACGCTGAACCTTCTGCAGAAGAAAGCAATTTGCCCAGAAGAGTACGGAGAAGAGCGCGATTTGATCCGTGTCGTGTGGAGGAACTGAGTGTACCCTTAGTGCAAATTGGATGGCATAAAAGCTTCGCCGCTCCACGTAAATTCAGAATAAACCAATGCAAGGGTACCTGTGGATATGATGCTTCAAAGGCATACCACAAACAAACAAACCATGCGATAATCCAAGCTTTGTATGCTACTATAACAGGTGGTAGAAAGACTTCTTATCCTTGTTGTGCTCCTTCAAAATTTGCTCCTGGCAACGCCCTAATTGTTGATCGAATGCCAAGCGGAGAAGTTGTGAAGGTTGTTTCCCTAGAAAAATTGACAGTAGTTCAATGTCAGTGCTTATAACTAAACGTGAAAGTATAAGGTGTTGTCGTTACCCAAGAAGTTTCTTTAAAATGACATGTCACTCGTAATGCTGTATCGTCTGAAGATGAGTATCCTTTAGGGGAGCACTTTTAGCTAAATTTATCTTCTTATTTGGAAGAGAAAGATAAACAGACAGTTATAGGTTGATGTCAAATGAATTTACTCTCTTCCATCAGACATATTATGCAAATCAGTTTGTATATACGCTGAAAACAATTAAAAACCAAATATTATTGATATCACTTATTCCGTACATGGATGTGACCAGGAATTGTGACAATGTCAGGGCAAATGCTTCGATGACAGTTTCGCCCAAATAAAGAGAACCAACAATTTATATGTTTAAAGAAATTCTGCCTTGAAGGCACTTGTAATTTCCCCCCAAAGTATCCGTTGTTGTATTATATGGTAAAACCTTGCGATATGAGTTATTATGTATATAAAAGTTTAAAGGAGAGTATTTATTGCTTATTTAAATGAAGTATTTTTATGTCTTTTTTTCCTCCTCACATACTTCTCACATACTACTACTTGCAATCACACACATTTTGGTTATTTTGAAATTTTGGTTGAGCCTCGATGATATTTGTGTCTTTGTATTTTAAACGTTAAACAGTTGCATACTTGTTGCTTATCTGACTATCCACTTAGGAAAACCAAATTCCCATGTTATTTTAAACGCGCCTGTCGCCAAACAAAACCCATACGGCTGTCATTTTTTGTTTTCATAAACACTGTTTTTTCTCTTTTTTCTTTTTCTTCTGCTTACCAGTTGCTACGTTTATTTAGAAGATTTCAGTCCAAATCTTCTTCTAAGATGTTTCTTGTGAAAAAACGTTTAAAAAAGCGTGTGACATAACTTTAAATGTAAGTAGAAGACAGATTTTTTATGTCTAGCTAAGTCAAGACTTAGACGTTTGGTTTTAAATGTCTTGAGAAACACAAGGCGTTTTTTTTTAACAAAAAACAGACGAGTACCCTCGATACCCTGTGCAGAAGAGGGGCGAAGCGCATTTAAAATTCTTTCTTGACTATTTTGATTGGCTCTTAAAAGTCTTGAGCTTCCGGTACTCAGGCCACTTACTGCATTTTCAGCGTTAGAAATGAGGCGAAAATTCAATGAATTGGTCTCAGTGATTTTATCAGTTAATTAATATTTACTTCAGTTTTTAACGTTATCGTTTATAACGTTATATTCTTCGTAACACAACTAAAACCACATAGTTATACAGGTGTCCACTCATCAAGAACAAGAGCAATTATTTTAATTGGTTCTAATAATACTATTTCTGTACGCATGTGTACACTTTTAATGTGGGAAAATTGTACTGAAAGAGATTCCATTCAGGCTGTGGTTGATAGTCCTACGAAAAATCTCACACTTAAATTTTAATTAGTACTGCATGTAAGAAAAAAAGCGATTAGAAGATATAATACTTGACCGTGCAATGAAGTCACCTTCAACCTATATTATGTTAAATGAATATTGCAAGCACAGTTTAACAATGTTTTAATTACAACTTCGCTTATGATATGTTTTTTTACGGCTGACAAAAAACACTGACCTGGGACTAGCAATAATATTTCGAGTCGTTAGCCCGCGAAAAAAAATCAACGAATTCGCCGGTCCTCACCGGTCGGGATGTTTTTATATTTTGAGCAACGCTATCCTTAGTACAAAGTTGTGAATTGGCTGACATTTTAAACACACCGACGACGGGTATTATTAGTATAGACCAGTCGTTTGCCCGTCAAAGAATCCACCGTATTACGTCTTTTTTACATCGCATTTCGTGAGTCCGTAGCACCTCGCGCACAAACTGACAGAATACGACTATTAATCTAGACTAGTCGTTTGCCCGTTGAAACATCCACGAGAGTACGTCTGCCGTTCATATTGTCGTGCATTTTTGTTCGCCTGCTAGCATAGAGTTAGGAGTTACTCCTGCGATGGGTCTGGAAAAAAATGCGGTGCAGCAATCTTGCGCAGAGAGAAACGACGGCTATTAATATGGAGAATAACTGGGTGAATTGGCATTGAATATCATCTTAAACGCTTAAACGCAGGTAAATCATGTGACATATCCAGCCTGAGTGCTGCAGTGCCTGCATACGATGTTTCCCAAATGCAAAGCAGCGATTATAACATTTTAGGTGTAATATTTTTTTAATGACTAATTCCCCTGCTACTTCCGCTGTAACAAAAACACAGGCTATAACCTATTGCAGCCCTGTCATAGCAAAATAGTCACTAGCATTTTTCTTTTGCGAAATGATTTTCTGTGAAAGTTCCGAAATTATGTCCCAAATCACTAAAAACTGAGTTACAGTAATGAACCCTTTCATGTCCTTTTCATAAAATAACTAGTTACCACGGTTTCAATAAAAAAGCAGCCTATGTGTTTACCCTACCCCGTGAAAATAGTCGCTCAGTATTTTGATCTACAGAAAGAATTTTTGCCTGAATGTTCCAAATATAAGCGATTATGCAAGTTCGGTTACAGCAAAAATACCGGCTGCAGCCCGCCGTTAACCCGTTTAACCGATATAGTTACCCGGAAATTTTATTTTGCGAAATAAGTTTTCATGAAGTTCCAAATTATTCGTCAATTAAAAGTAAAGCCACATTCTACAGCCTGTCGTTACGGAATTAGTTGCGAGGAAAATGCAAACCGGCAAAATGGAGACTGTTGTTGAATACTCCTTTTCATGAATTAAAATTGTGCGTGAAAACGAGGCAAGTGTTGTTCCAAACGATGGAGAACTTTGATAATTGCGCCATATTCATAATACGGTATAGTGGTTACCCAACCTCGTTCCCAAGGCATTTTGCCTTGTTGATAAGTTGATAGCGGCGAAAATTGTTGGCCACTCCGTAATAACGGCTCAGGAACCACAAGACCCTGGGGACGAGGTTGGTGGTTACCTCCTCAATAATTTACTCCTGCTAGATACACAACAAAACCACCCTACGGCACAGTTCACAGCACTGGCCTCGTTTTAAGACATGTGAGGAAATAATTTATGAAAAGGAATATTTTGCCAATGATACCTCTCATTGAATCAATAAAATATAAACTTTTGACTACAAAGTTTATATTACAGTAAAAGGTTTAGCAACCGAACTGCATCTTGCATAGACAAGCTAACTATATTTGATTACTTTATCTTTTTAGATAGAGGTGGCTATAGCTAATCACCCCAAGCTGTAGCTTAGTAAAAATCGGATTGGTGAAGACTGAGATAACACAAAATGTTGGGTAGTATAACAAACACTTAAACCAAAGAAAATAAAAACCTTAAAAGAACAGCATATCTAGGTAGCTCAAGTTTCTGCTCTCTCACGATATGCGATAGTGGCTAAAATCGTAAGATAAACAAATAATATAAAAATATATAAAGAGTTTAAAAGACAAATGATGAAACAGAAAACTTCTTCCAATATAAACCTAACACCACCAACTTCTATTATTTTGTGCCAGGAATAAGGGTTTTAATAAGTAGACAAGTCGTGGAAAATCTACATTTACTCTGCGGGGGTGTCGAAATAAAGCTGTTGGCAGCCATTTTGAACAGACAATATCCGTGTATTAACAAAGAAGACAAAAATGCAGAAATTTTGAAAAAGTCTTGATTGACTGAGATAAATATTGAGCTAAAAAACCATCTGGGAAACGAGAACGACTATTTCACACAGGGCACTATTTAAAGATATGTGGATCAGGACAACTTTTAAAGTTGATGGATCACAAATTTTCCAAGTAAAACCTTGAAACACTTTTACTATGTTAGTAGCATAGGGCGCAAACATAGGGCGCAAACAAGAAACATACATCAATTTGTACCTCTCGATATGGGCGTAGAATATGAAACAGTTGAAATTTTTTTTTAACAAACTAATGGTTCATTCGCGAAAAACATCTTCACACAAAATTTCGATATGACGGATTATTAAAAATTAATCTTCACAAAATGCTTTTTTTTTTGTTCCTCGTAAAATTAAATCTACTTAATGTAGCAGGGGAAAATATTTTCACCGTGTATTAAATTACCATTTGAACTTCGTCTACTTTTTTGCATCAAAAAATAAAATATGTCAACCTCGTTAAAGTCACATTACCTGAACTAATTCTGACACTAATTGTACAATAAAAGTTTATAAATAAACTTTATGAATCCTTTTGTACTAATTAGCGTCATTTTCTACCAAGCTTATAATGAATAAACCTCTCCTTGTCTTGACATTTTTTATTTGACCTCCCATAACTACGAAATTTAATCTCGAGTTTGTTTGTTCTGACTACACGATCTTTACAACCCTGGAATTTTTCCACAACACATTTGTGGAAATAGCTGTGTTGTTGAAACTTCTGGTAGGCTGCAAAATCTCTACTTTGGCAGATGTGTGTAGGTGAGGAAAACTGCTGCAAGTCGCAGCTTCTGCAATGTCTGCATTATTAAACAATTCACCCCATATGGTTATCAAAATGGTTAAGTAAATATCACAGTGTAAAAAATTGTATACAACTTGTCCATTACTTACTTAGCCAATTATCGCAATTCTCATTGTGCGCTTCGCAACCAACGCACAGACAAAATCAATGTTAGCTCACTTTCAATTAAAGTGTTGATAGCCACAGCTTCCAGTATTTAATCGTCTGGCTAATATGCTTTAGTTCCATCATATTAAGATGGTAGCTTTTCGGATTTTTTTGCTTATTGTTTTTTAAGACGTTGTCTATCTGCAAAGGCTCGAAGGTACCCTAATTTTAACGCTGCCAAAATACAGGTATCACGGCTAAAAAGTTAATGCGCGTGTCCAAATACGCTTTGGAGCTGAGGCTAACAGCGCCTTTAAGGAAAGCGGCCTTTAGCTTAACAGAAATAGGTTCATATAACTTACAATGTTTGATTAGCTTTGTTTCAATTTTGGCAACAAAAAAATTAAGTTACCAAAAAGCTAGATGGGGTCGTGATTTTTTAGCTGTATGGATGATAAGTAATCTTTATATTTAATCTGTTATTGTCAAGCATTATAACAATATAACTTGCTGTGTTATGGCTTCTTGATCTGGATGAGAAATCCTCCTGACAGTCATTGGTTGTTGGCGTTTTATATTTCAACGTTTTTTGCGTATGGGTTGCGATCGAATACTGTAAGAAGTCATCTACATACACAATACATTGAAATTACGACGTTGATTATGCCGTAGTTTAGACGCGTATCACCTAGGTCAGCAAAACCAATGAGTTAACCTATGTACTTATCCCATACCAAATCTTCATAAACCTTTATCGCGTTAACCCTATTCCTGCTGGGCCTTTTAGGGGGGGGGGGGTTCAGCGGGGGGGACTGATTCGACTCCCCCTGTGTAATTTCTACAGTTCTTGAAACTTGCCACAAATGATGTCCAGGTATTAATAAACAATTTGGTGAAAAAAATATGATGACGTTTCCATTTTTGGTGATGACGTCATCAAATTCGGTGACATATAGAAAAAAAGCACTAACTTTGAATTTTGTTAATTGTTGTATAATTGCGATGAATTTAGTAGCAATAATAATAGAAACACAAAATAACAACAATATAAATTAAGCTTTTAAAACATGTAAAAATATTTTTTATTAAAATTTTTTTTTTATAATTTTACTCAACATAAAAAAGTGTTGCCATGGCAACATTCGGCATAATTCGGAAAATTTTTTTTTTGAAAATAAAGCTATTTCAAAGTTAGGTAAAATCACAAAATTTGAAGGTGTAACTATAAACACATAAAAAGTTATTAAAAAACGTTTAAGAGGGGGGGCTGCTCCCCCCCCCCTAGCACGAATAGGGTTAGATAGTATGGCTAAGGTGCTGAAAATAATACTGTTTTCTTTAGAAAATTTTCAGTAATTGATTTCCGTCGCCACTACGCGGGGCGGAATCTTTAAAATCGCCTGATGGAAGATAGATATATATATAGATATATATCTACAATCCCCACAAAAATTATGAGACAAACCATAGTCACAAGTCTTGTGACTATGGACAAACTGATTTTTTTGCAAATTTTTGCCCCCCCCCCCTCCCCCAATTCAAGGTTGAGGGTAGTAGCTGCCTGTGCTGAGCGAGTCTCCAGTAAGGCAACATTGATACAGGGGGGAGGGGATGGAGAACCCTTATTTTGACTTATTTTTGGAGTTGTATCCACATATTTTGTGGAGGGTTGTAGCTACACAAAATAGTCCTTTGATTAGAGTTCCTATTTTCTTAAAGAGCCAGCAACAAAAAGCCTTTGTCCTGCTTTGCGTAGTTTTTCATGACTGGACACCCGACTCCTGTTATTATGGGGAAAAAGGGGGTTTAAAAAAACTTCCAAACAACACTTTGTGGGGCTACTTTTTCAGGATTTTTTTTATATTTTTTGCAGAAAAGTTGTCGAAACATGACAAAAGTTTATTGTTGCTTGCACCGAACAGTCAGGGTGAACTGATGAATAACCTGTACCAGAATATATAGTTAGCCGATGCAGGATAATTAGATGCTACGCTTAGTATAATTAGCCGTTAAAAGCTTCTTTGTGTTCTTTACAGCTAACTGCGTCTTTTCCATGTTTTTTCTTGAAATCAGAATAATGTTGTTGTTCAATAATATGACATAATGCTGACTACAGTAAAATTTATAACTTATTTGCACAATCGTTTCTTGTTCATTTTTTTGGTTTTAAATGAAGCACAACTTTATGTGGATCTACATAAATATAGATGGCTATGGGGAGGTCGATAACGAAGAAAAGTGTGGAAATTTAGGGGAAAAAATATCTATCCTATAAGTAGCTGTATGAGCGGCTAATTATACTGTACGTACCGTATATAATTATTCTGCATAGATAAATAGATGGCTAGCCTCACAAAGTGGCGCCGTAGTTTAGTGGTTATCACTCTCGTACTTTGTGCGGGAGACCGGGGTTCGATTCCCCTTGACGGCGATTCAATATGGGCAATTGGATATTACTATAGCCCCGGGTTAACCCAAGACATGTGAGGGAAATTGGGGGAATGGCGCACTGTGTTGCAGGGAGTTGTCTGGCAGAGCGCTGACCCTAATTGAGTTTGCGTAGCTCAAGGAGAGCATGTTTATCATTGGTGGATAGCAGCATCCTGCAATCATTAAGACCGGTAGTATTTATCTTAGTGTAAATGAGCTTGAAATCATTGCTGCCGGAAGAAAAGGTAGTTAAACTTTTTAGGTATTACATGTTTTTAATAGTTAAATTCTTCACCAGAATCAAACATAGTAATACCTCCACATAAGATGTAGTTGTTTAATAGTGAAAAACAAGAAACTCCTCACGCTTTTGTATGGAAGTGGTGAAACAAGTTTTAGTCGTAGTGGTGAACATTTTGAATACTTTTTTGAGGAAGATTCAGAAATGGTATTTTCCCATCTTTCAGTGACTTACGAAAATTGATTGACACGAGAAATGACGTTCTCATATACAGTAGACTCCCGGTAACTCGAACACCGGATAACTCGAACTTTATTATCTTGAACATTCCCTATTACTTTCTTATAAAAATCACTTGTTAACTCGAATATCGGTTAACTCGAAAATTCGCTATCTCGAACCATTTTCGAGTCCCCCTTCAGACAATTCCTTCGGATAACTCGAACTTTAAAGGAAAGAGGAAAAACAATTTGTTGATAAAAATTAAATTTCTTTAATTCTAATTAATTCATTTTTTAAAATAGATATAAAACTTCACTTGCCCGGATATATGTAGTGTGCAGGGAACTTGCAAACCTTCCCCATCGCCAAGATTACATCTTTTCCAATGATCTTTACATGACACTTTGAATATGGGTCACTACGCAAGAAATAAAAACACGGTCTTTGCAAATCTTCCGGTTTTGCCTTTTTTTAGATGTCCCACAACATTTTGGTCCTTTATATTAGTTAGCTACAGCAAACTTGTCCACAGGATTATCTGGTTCCATGGATACTTCCAACAGTTCGTCTAGTTGTGGCGTCCAAATATTTTTGTAAATATGATGTCCCTTGATAAATGTTTCGAGATCCGTACTTGTGATCAAGGTAATTGGCAGCTCATCTTGTATGTAAATTGTTTTAGTTGTCACAGCCTCAGTCATACTGCAGAATGAATTTTCTTAGTAAACGCACATTGATAACGATTAAAAATATTTGGATGAGAAAGGTGTAAGTTCTAAAGAAATGAAAACGTTCGTAAAAAGGTTCGAAATATCATTATCGAGTGTTTTTAATTTGTTTAGAACTTGTGTCTTTATGTTATAATCTAAGCTGCAGAATTTTCATACAAGTAATTTTCATCATAGCAACAATTGCGAGTAAACGTAAACTTAACACAAAATCCATTAAAGATAAAATATCAAGCATTAAAGGAAGTAGAAGAAGGCAAATCGAAATTACAAGTTGCTGCAAAGTATGGCATACCCCAAAACACGCTGTCTACCTGGATAAAAAACAAAGATAAATATTCGAAGCGGCTAAAAAAGGAATGAACACGAAGCGTCAGAGACTGAGAGCAGGCAGCTATGAAAATTAGATCAAGCTATTTTCAAATGGCTATTAACTGTTCGAAGCAGAGATGTGGCTGTTTCAGCTTTAATATTAAAAACTAAAGCTAAAGAATTTGCCAAAAAAATGAGCATTGATAATTTCCAAGCTTCAGATGGTTGGCTTGACCGTTGGAAAAGCGGTACAATGTATATTTCAAAAAGGTCTCTGGTGAAGAAACGCGTGTAACCGATGAAATGACTGCGTCTTGGGCAGAAACTACGTTGCCAACCATTCTAGCTAAGTATGAACTCAACCAGATCTACAATGCAGACAAGTTTGGTTTGTTTTATCGTGCTCAGCCAGATAAATCTCTACACCTCAAGGATGAAAGATGCGCTGGTGGTAAGCACAGTAAGCTTCGACTTACAGGATTAGCAGCGGCTACTACAAGTCATTGTCTGTCCGACAATTAATTGATGCCATAGAGAAGAACAAACCACTTCCTGAATCTTCTATACTGGATGCAATGCGAATGCTTGACGTAGCATGGGGAAAAGTTAAAAAAGAAACGGTTATTAACTGCTTCGCAAAAGCTGGTATTTTCAAAAGAAAAGCACGCCGAATCTTTGTCAGAGGCTGATGATCCTTTCAAAAATCTACAGGAGCAGTTGGATAAGTTAGCTGTTCACGTGCCTGAGTTTTTTCCCGAAGGAATCACTGCTGCTGACATTGTATCTGCTGATGACTCTGTCATAAACACGGAACAAGTTATGACCGATGACGAAATTTTATTAGACATCCTAGATCAAGATGGTCATGCAACGGAAGAAAGCGATAATTATACTTCACATATTCAACCAAGTTGTACCAAATCTGATGACGTTCACCGAGCACTGGAGGTCTTGCGCGAGTACATGCCTGTTCAGTGAAAATGGTGGTGCATACACCAATGTATTCACCAAATTGACACAATTGTAGAGAATGAGTTAACTCCAAATTGAAACAAGTGGATATTCGAGATTATTATCAAAATCAGTAATCTTTGACTATACAAAATGTGATACTTTAGTAGTTTTGTTTAAAAAAGAAAAATCGCCTTAACTCGAAACTATCTTATTTTTCCTAAAGGTCGACTGAACGGGGGCTTCGCTTAAGTCGAACATTCGTTAAGTCGAACTAATTTTCCCGGTCCCTTGGAGGTTCGAGTTAACGGGAGTATACTGTATATAGCTTGAATGTATTCATACGCTTTCTTGCTCATCAAGCACACGATCTTTTGTTAAGATATTAATTACCACATTTGTTATTAAAGCCACTGCTGGCAAAGGAAAATGCTTATCTTCCAACCAGGTCATTTTGCATCTTTTCTGACATCGGACAGAGATACAAAACATGGCGCTAAAGAAGGCTGGTCCGATATGAAACCTAATTGCGTGGATGTATGGTATATATATTACGTCACAAAAACACTTTGACGAGGCTTTGGCAGCTGTTTGTATTAACATGGCGAAAAGCTGTAGCGGTTTTTTTTATTTTCCGCTACGTGGGGCGGAGTCTTTAATATCGCCTGATGATATATAGATAGGGACAGCGCAGAGCCTAGATGCCCTCGAAGTTGATGGTATCCAGGCTACTGGAAGCTTTCAGTCCTTGCTGGATGTGCTAGAAAAGTTGTTCTGCTGAATTGGGCTAGATTGATTTTACTTTTGCTGTTGTCTGTTTACCCAGCATTCATATAGCTAGCTAGCTAACTATATATATATAAATCGCAAACAAGAAAACGACCAACTTGTTGATTTGTTATCCAAACCCTGCCCTGAAGTGTTGTTGACAGCTTGTATATAATAAATATTTTTTAGTCAAAGTATATAGTTAATGAAAATCAAAAGTATATAGTTACCTACCCTACTAATCTATTTTAATGCAAAAAAACAGTGACCTACTGTTTTTTGCATTGTCTACCTGCTTTTAGTAATATAGATGAATTCCAGCGAGACGTTATTTATTTAATTTTTAGCAGTAAGCTCTTTGCCTCTGGAATTTGCATGGCAGGCAAAAATATGCTAAAATTCGGAGAAGAGAGGTATTTTCCTGTCGGTTTTTTTTTCACGGAAACATCGTTGGAGGCTTTAAACTATCATCTCATGTAGATTGATGCCTATTGATTTATTTAAGTAGGCCTTCGTGTGACGAAATAGACTGATAATCACTTTGCTATTGTATGAGCATGGAGGTATAAAAGAACCTCCATGGTGTGAGAGAGGTCAGGCGTAAAAATAAGTAAAAACGATTTTCGCTTCCTTATGCGTCAGGTCATCCAAACAAAAAGAAATTAGCCTTAGAAATGAGTTTGTTATGAAAAAAATACAAGTAACGTCCTTGAAGTGTGTTTCTCTACATATGTTTTTATACTGCACAGGACCTTTGTGGTGCAAACACAACAAATTCTTTTTTCGAAGGTGCAACCATCCATCGTTTGTGGCACACGTCAAGTGGGCCACATTTTGCATGTGTCGCAATCAACCCAGTTGATCTTGCGACTTCTAATTGGGTCATCATTATCCTTGTATATTTCACATTCTTCACTGTCGTGATTAGGCGCAATTTCATCTACAACATCAACCGCATCGCTGCTAATTTTAACTTTCTTTTGCAATGCTAAAATTGAACTTTAAGCTTTTCTCATCATTTCCTAGAAATTCGGACACCCGAATTACAAAAGTGATTTTTCTTTTTTAATGGAAGTTTGGTCGGAGGACACTAACCAGACTTATTTTTGTGTCACGCCAAAGTGTGGCAAGTTTGGTAAGGACGTCTTCCCTTAAGCATATCGTTTTTATTTTGTGCTTTACCACCGAACATTGTTTCCTTTTTTTTTGCTGAAAGTGAAGAAATACAGTTTCATGTAAATTTTGCATCGATTTGTCTAGCATTGATAAATGCCCTATTCAAATAATAAATCCTTTATGCTACGTTTGATGCCTATGATACTTACTGAGTTTCAATCTTTATCTGTGAGACACCTGCATGCCAAATTCTTTGGTCCTATACCTCTCAGAGGTTATTGATATTGGTCATTACTCGACATTACCCTTATAATCGTGAAAATATAATAACTCTTGTTAAGATTATCCTTAGAACTTGAAACTTACAACACAACTTTCTTTTAACCAAGTAGTATGCAAAAACGAACTATGCAAAAACCGGAATATATGTTAAAAAACTTTTATTTGACTTTCAGAAACTTCAAACAGAATTTGAAATTTCGCTCCAGAACTAAAGTAACTAAATTTTAAGTAGATAGCGGTATTTTGATCAATTTTTAGGCTTTTAATGAAGTCACAGAAAAAGTGCTAACATAAGCAAAATTTTATTTGCTACCATTTCGATCCTTTTGTGACGTACTATAAGTGTGCCAAGTGTGATCCAATTTGGAGAAGCCTATGAAAAGTTATTAGGGGGGAGCGAAATCCGCCCCCCCCCCCCCCCCCCTCTTCCGGTCATAATATATTCGAAAAACCCTGGACCGAATAGGGTTCGTAATAAAATTGTATTCTTCCTTGTCTCTTTAAAAGGTCAGCCGTTTCTAAACATCGACCATCAATATTTCCAAACTAGTCGTTAGCCCGTGGAAAAATCCACGGGTTCGCCCGTCCTTTTAATACCGCATTGCGTGCGTCTCGCTACTTGCGCAGCTAAGCTACCATTTTGCGTGACAGACAGACAGACGTATACGGGTAATTTAATATAGATGCTAATTGCTGAACTAATGAAATATTGAACTACTTAGTTAATACCTTGCTTAGAAATATATTTTTCAATCATCAATTTTAATCGTATCATGTTTAATTTTCGTTTTTATTAAGATTTTCACTTATATTACTATGTATCTGTAATAATTTTTTCTTCAGTATATTGTATATACATTTTTTATAAGATCAGAAGATTTAGCTAAGTGTTCTTAATTTTTTACTTTTTGATCCTTGAATTTTACAGTATATTACAAATTTTTAAGACCTGAAATCTATTAATTAATTCTGTGAAAAATTCTGCGTTAAAAGATATTTCCCATGTTGTTTTTCAAAGAAAAGGAGAAAATGTCGGCCTTGCCGTTGTTCTTATTTTGTTTTGATTGTTCATCAATTTTCATCCTTATTGCTGTTCTTATAAAATTGTTCTTATAGAGAAAATAAGTGCATATATTTTAAGTATGTATAATTTAAAGTTACAATAATTATCGAGAATTAAATTTTAAGATTTTAGAATATTAAATGATTTTGTTACCCTCATATTATTTAGTTTTAAGGTTCACTCAAAGTTCAGTACTTTTTCATATTATTGCTAATGGCGGAAATCTTTAAGCTGCAGGGCTTTTTGTTTCGTTTTGTTTTCAAAGAGATTTTGCAGTTTTTTCAAAGTGAAAATTTTACTAAAAAGTATTACTAAGCAATAATGATACAGGAAAAGACAACATTGTGATACTGCTTATACATGAAAATCTTATAATAGCTGACAAACCTCAATAACTACAAAGTAAGTAGCTGTCCTCTCTCACTACTAAACTACATTTAGCTATAAATATACTTGAGTGCTTTTGAATAGGGTTTCGGAAGCGGAAGTACGATGCATTATTTATGAACGGATATGACATCCATGAACATTTTGTTTGGCAAACTTCTTTAAGAATTGTGCAGTGGAGCATATGGTTCTTAACAATGATGCTATCGTCTTGTTATGAGTGTTATTATTTTACTGTCATCCGATGCTTGCTATAAATATACTTCAGTGCTTTTGAATAGGGTTTCGGGAGCGAAAGTACGATTCTTTACAACATATTTTTATTTTTTTATTTTGCAAGATAAGTTTCTGTAAAACTTTTTTTAGTAAAACTTGGCTACTTTTTACTGCCAAGGTAGCTTAAGAGCTTAGCTAGATAGCTACAACTCAAACTAAATAAAAGCTTGAAAGAAATAGGAATAAAAAGTCTAGCTATAGTTACAATCTTGGACAAAAATTTTGAGACGAAGGCAGTTTTTGTTCCTTTTACAAATGCAGACAAAAGTGACAAACAGTCCAATCAACTTTGACAAGTTTAAATTTGTGAATCTAATATAGAAATAACTCACGCATTTACTTGCAGTGGCGAACTTCAAAATTAACTGTCTTGTCTCAACATATTTTGATCAAATTTTTAGTTACCTGGCTTCCGCAGGATGCTGCCTTGGAATCTATGTTTTTAGCTAAAATCTTAAAATTGGTTTATTTAAGATTCATACATGGCTAGAAAACGTATTCATCTGAACATATGAAAAAATCAAAAATAAATATTCCTATAGATACAAAGTATTTAAAAGAGGAAAAGATCGAAAGATACCTATAAACTTCACACCATCACTTTCAAATCAAAATGGCTTTCGCCAGCTTTTTTCGGGTTTTGCCGTGATTCCGAAACTAAACTGCGTGGAACTAAACGAAAGTCAGTAAAAATCGGATTCTGCCGGGATTTTTTTAAATAAAGCCGCAAGAAAAAAAGAAAACTAGCCGGTCGCTTGTGGATAAATCCACATTTCCACATTGTCTGACTACTTGCGGCACTATTTTGCGCAGAGGCAGACATACGACGGCTAATATTACAGAGATAAGATAGCGAAGTCATTATTCCAAATAATTTGTTTAAAATAAACTCTAATAAGTATTACTTCAGGTTTTGGGAAAGGACTGCGAATCCAAAGTAGGATTTCGAAACAACATAATCGAATACACTGCACGTATTTGCAAAGAAAATTAAAATTTGTGGATCTGAAGACAAGATCTCACCATCAGCAACAAGCCGAAGAACTTCAAATAAATGGCTGGATTAAAGATCAATTTGGAAGCAAGAAAAAACCCTCCGTAAAACAGCTTCCCTTTAATCGCACTGAGGTATTAAAAATTCAAGATGCACTTCACCGTTACATTAAATGTTTCAAAGAAAGATTTTTAAACTGCAAACTTCCTAATACATTCTCCAACAAAGATTCATTAAAATGACGACAGCATAGTCACGATGCCGGAACAAGATGACAGATGTACTATTGATTCAGTTGAAACAGCTGCAGCGCCATATGGTGGATTATCTCGAAGACGTAGAGATGTACTTTATCGTTAACCTCAAAAAAAGAAATTTAACGTAACAATATATATTAAAAGAGGCAATCCTAAATGTCGGAAAGGACAGACATGTGACAAAGCTCCTAGCTTCGCAAAGGCAACTGATGGACCCACAACTTTTGCCTGGTGTCCACTCGGATGGATTTGCCATGGCATCACTAACGCAACTATTTCAACTCGTCCCTGGTGTTCAAAAGGATGGATCTGCCATGGTATCATAACGGCACCTCCCCAAATGCGAACCCAGCCCATTATGCATCTAACACTGCCCCTCAACCAACGACCACAACTGGAAAATCTGGTGGTGTGTTTCAACCAGCAAAAGTTATAAAGCTTCATTTTCTTAGTGATCAGTTGACGTTCCACACAATCTATATGTGACTTTTAAAGCCCTTCCAGCACTCTCAAATTCAAAGTATTTATAAAACTTTTTGATAGGTTCTTGTTTATATTTAATATTTAGATATTTATTTATTTATATTTATTAGCT